>JAZHYW010058339.1:0-13343 GCA_037355805.1 Ixodes ricinus
TTAGAATACGTCATAAATCCATATAGTCGCAAACACTGATCGGTGCAAAAGTTATGTAACTAGAAATTCAGAGGATGGTGAAGCCCTACAGTACAGACAACAAAATAAAACTCACTTCAATAATCATTGGAGGCTGTCGTGATTCCCCAACGCATGGCTCAATAATACGAACCGCGATAAATGCTTGTCACTATTTCTCTTGCGAGAAGGTAGCTAATTTATTGCGAAAGAAAAGCGTCTTAAGACTGATAAGTTCAAATAAAGTTGGATGTTTTTATCAATCAAAGAGTATTTGGATGACTCACTACAAATCAGCAAGCAGCAGAAAGGAACATTTCAAGCCGCATCTCAGCAGCACAACTCTTCCATATACGGACAAGATTATGCTGAAAAGAACAACGTTTAAACAAGAGCATTTTCCCTTTTCACGTCTAATCATTAAACAACTGCAAAATGCGGAATTAAGAGGTGAAAAATAAAGATATGATATGTTCGAAAGCAAGTAACATGCCTAGAATTGCTCATAAATATGAGCGAACCTTATATCCACGAAACTTCAATGGCGCTGGAAGACTTTCAAACAAAGGCGCATTCTCTGAATACGGGCAATATAAACAACAGAAAGTTGCGTAGGTAGTGAACAATGTCCAGTTAAACCCTTAGTTTGCAATTTACGGAGCCTTTCCATTTTTATTATTGAATGCATGTGCATAAAAATAATCTAATGGTAAGAAAATCGCCGCCTCACACGATGCAGCGTGTCTAATAGCTGGAAGAGATTTCGCATAGATGTAGCCTTCTAGATTACGATCGCTATTCTTTGTTTCACATTAAGACTAGACGCAGCCGAGACTACAAACTGATGGGACCAAACAGACAGTTTCAAAAGCGCACCACCATTCCGTTCCTCAAGTTTTGTACGTGTTCTAATATGGTTGAACCAATCAAAAGCCGAAAAGGCCTTGTGACTTGCGCTTTTGACTCTGGTTAATTGTTCCCGTTTCCTCGTAGTGACCGCTGGCGTCTGGACTGAAGCTCGAACGCGGTGCAGTCTGAGCACGAAAAACTAAGTGAAAGCTGTTCAGGTTAAAAACATCGCGTATCAATGGCCCTCTGAAATCAAAGGCTTTTCTCCTCGCGATGCGACAAAACGTGTATCAAGTTGGCGTTTTCGGTAAACAGCCTATTCAATTGAGTTCCAACGGTAAGTATCGCCTACACAGAAGTCCTGGGACGCAGAAATGGTGACTTTTGAATATGTACTCATGGTATGAACTTAGTTAATATATATCTGTAGTCTTTGTTATAAGTGTTACATTATTATTGCATCTTAAGGTGACCCGGCAAGCTACAGTGTATATGATCTAACTAAGAAATAGTGGGAACCGAACATGTACGGAGTTTCAACAGAATGTTTTTTGGTGTGTTGTAGAAACGAAGACAACTTTTTTTATTTAGTTTGCTCATGAACATAAGGTACTTTGAAATTAATGCCTCACAATGCTTGAGCTTTTGTCAAGATTTTGTTCAAAGGTTTATTCCTACTAATTTTGATCCTCACTCCAGAAAGTTTTTCGGTGGCGTTTATTTGTAGTTAGTGACCCAACCTGGTTTTAAATAAGGTTTGCCGTTTTTGTTTCACGCTTCCGAGAATAAACATTCAAAACACTAATATGCCAGAATGAAATTGAAATTTTATTCGCAAAGGAACATCAAGATAAATTGCATACACTAGCATTGGCTCTCCGGCGATTCATTTGATGTCCTTAAAGCTTTGGTTATTCAAGCGCAAGTTATACGTAAAGGGTAAGAATAATAGCTGCTTCCGCGCTTAAAATATTTCACTCAAAATTTAGTTAGCGATAAAACAAATAAAGCGTTTTGGTGCAAATAGGTGTTTTCTTGTTTCAGGCCTTTTAATGCTCCTGGTGCTTAATGCTTGCCGTGAGAATGGTTTTAAATTAAGAGTATGTTTTAGCACCGGATGGAGAATTTATTATCTATGTACATACTTCTCGCGGAAGAAACTATTTTAGTTCTCCAAGAAATCACACAATCAACCAGATGTTAATAAACATTTTACTGTCCCTCTGTGTCGTCGACGGCCGTCTCGGTTTCGGTCCCGTCGTTTCTGGGTGCCCGTCGCTGCCGAGCATTATGAGCTTCGTTCGTTTGCTACCAGTCCCGTGCTCGAACTAACACGCACTGTTCCTCTCGCACAACAGGCACGCCCGTCCTGTTCAACCCTCGGTATTCCGTTGCGTCCCCAACACGCGATAAACAGTTCCCCAGTGAACGACAAAAAAAAATAGCGAGATTTTCAAGTGCGTTTTTTAACCGTCGCAGCCGGGGTGTGGTTTTATCAGGAAGTGTCGAGCAAGCGGAAAATCACAGTATCTGGTGGAATTTGTTTTGCGCAGTGTTTAGTCTTTCATTACCAGTGGTGCTAGGAAACTATAAATGCGTCTTCATTATACAATGTTTATTCAATAGGTTGGCTATAGGATTTTCAAGTAACTGATAAAAGGCTGCTAAAAAGATTACAACGAAATTTAAAAAAACGCGAAAAGAAACGTAAACGTTTTTATCTTTTTCGGCAACGTATTGGGTGTTCCATTGATAATGGCACAACTGCATTAGTGTGGAGTTACTTGAGTGAAACATGAGTTCGCGATTTTGTCAAGTTAGATTTTCCGCGTGTTCCATCTAAAAGAAAGCGTCCGCGTGATCAGGGTAGGACGTTTTTTATAAACGTATAAAACATCTAATTTACTGCTTCAGAATAAGCTTGGTCATCGTCACGTTTACATTAGGATGTATTCGCTATAGATGTTCATGGTACAATTCTATCAAAATTCAATACAAGTTTATTAAGACCAGGTATACCGTTTGCATATGGTGGGCGAGAAGATAAAGCTGAGACACTTTGTCAAGAAAAGGCTTAGCGTTTATGCTGATAAATCATATCTTGATGACACAATTGCATTCAAACTAAAATGGGCGAGAATTTAGCAAAATTATTGATAATAAAATTTTACTAGCAAAATAAAATTCCCACAACGATGCTATGCGATAGTGAACGCACAAGACGACTTTAGTAACTGAATCCTGCAAATCTACACAACATGCAGAGCTCGCACCCTGAAAGAATTTACGTGCTCACAGTACCAAATAGGTATGCCTTGTATACAAATTGAGCCATACACCCTGAAGTTGAGTAAAGAAGTCAGTAGAAAAATATATATAGAGAGCTGTTTCCTACAGAAATTAATATGACGCCACAAAGACTTGATTTTATTACATTTTATTGCGTTAAATGGTTTATGGCAGCGAAGTATTACCCAACGAGGTTGGCGAAGCAAGACACACAAAATGTATCATTGGACTGAACAGATCCTGTGCAGCGCTGCCCCTGCAACGCTTCCTCCCTCTAAATGACTCGAAAGGATCACAGTGATAGCTCCTTCCGAACTCCTAGTAAAATATATTTTAATATCTGCTACATTATTATATTTTTAGGACTAATGAGCGATATAATAAATTCATTTGCAATGCATTTAAAGAAGGATTTTCAAAATTATAAGTATTTCGGGTTTTACTGTTTCTTGAATGTTTTCACTATAAAATGTTAATGTACCTGCTCAAGACAAGTTATATTCAAAGTTAAGGCTGATAGTCTTGTCAGTGATATAATTAAAAAAAAAGTTTGGTATGTGATATAAAACCTGCAGCATCATTTTTGCTGTTTTAAATAAACACAGATGAGAACCAGATGCACTACTAAAATTTATTTAAGCCACCTCGAACATTGTATATAAATTAGGTACAGTTCAATTCGTGATCTAAGCTGATTCGTTTCAGCTATTTGTCCCGCCTCTTTAAATTATTCTTGGACGTAACATCCAGAAAGAGACCGCCAACGAGAGTTCGGCGACATTCTGAGCAGAGTTCGCAGCTTACTTATAAATCTAGGCTCCTTCCATATCGAACAGCAATCTTTTTCGTTATCTCGGAGCAAGAAGAGGAGAAATATGGGCGTTAACAAGACAACTAACTTTGTAAACGTGTTAGATAATTTCGCATTAATCATAAACCTGTTCACTTTTTAACGAAACTCAAAGTTTAATACGAGTTAAAGTATTAAAAAAAGTTAATAAACATAATAAATCTTTTCTGTTCATGTTTTAATGTTATATTACCTTATAAAGGTTAGCTGCGTCTTCACGCAAGCACAAGTGGGAGACTAACCTGTCGCTTTCCATCACTATTGTTTTACTCACAAGATTAGGCAAGCCGCAGGAAATATTTATAATAAAGGTTCGTTTGGTATTCTAGCGCGAAATTACCTGTATGAAAATTGTATTCGACACCTGCAGAGCCTCCCTTAAAAAAGAAACGTCCTGGGTAGTGCAAAGTTTTATTAGAAATAACATGATGATTGTTTGCAATAATTCACAAAAACAGTGACTCAACTTTCCCAGAGAATGTGTGGTGCGAAAAAATTGTCCTAATGTTTTAATATCAAGCCCATATTCTTCTTACCTAGCAAATTTGAGGCTTCGAGAGGCGAAGTGTATGCTGACAAAATGCAATATTAGCCAAACACTTTGTCTGTTAGTTGTACACTGTACATCAAAATGGAAAGACGCTAAGATTTGGAATAATGCAATATATTGCAATTGCTTGCCAGTCTAAATGCGTGTTTTGGCGGGTCGCATAATCCAGACCTGTTCAAGAACTTGCTGCATTTAATGAGCTTAGGAAAAGTACGTAAACTTTGAGACCAAAGACAAGTCTACATCGACCGGAGAGAGCGACCATATCCTTCTTTGCTTGTCACTGCCACCAGTTAGCAGTTAGTATGACAGCCGAAAAATGAGCTTCCGCAATGCAAATATTTTTATAAATTAATTCGTTTGACTTATAAATTTAAACCTTAACGGGCATATCTTTACGTGTTTTATGAACACCACAGTGTTCAAACTGGCCCAGTACACAGTACTATATTTATACCGGATTAGTTGAAGGCGTTAAAAATCATGATGATTTTGCTAGTTTTCTTTACCTCCAAGTTTTTATTATATCTGTGGAGAACGACGGAACAAATTGATCAAAACAAAAACAATGTTTGAAAAATATTAAAAAAAATAATAATAAACCTGTAGATGCGTTTCAGGTATATTTTATCTGGTATAGAACAGACCCTCAAGCCGACATGTAGAGTGTATGAGAAATGGTGTTGCTTATATTTCATTCTTTATCGCAACCACATTATGGATATGAATGAAGTATTGTAAAGATAAATAAAAAAAGTAGAATAGAGATAGATAAAAAGAGCAGGGAAATGTTACAATGTATTTAAGAAAATGTGGAGCCGTCATATTTCTAATGGAGGAGAGTTTCTTTCCAGAACCGATACCACGAGCTCACTCAGGTAGTTATTTGTTACATACGCTCGTTGTTTCCATTCCCGTCAGTTTACTTGTGGTGGAAGTTTTGAATTCACAATAGGACATACACGGGGAAGTTCTCATGTGGGTTTGTGCATAGAGCAATCACACGCACGCACAAAAAAAGTTCCTTTTAGTATATTATAGCGGAGAAAATACTATCTTTGTTGCATTGACAACGATCCTAACATTACCAATCAACTGTTTATTTAAGAAATACGAGATAAACTCGTTTGTAACAGATGTGGTCTATTCGTAAATGAAATTTGGAAGAATAAATTCTGCTATCTCGGGCGACTTACTCTACCGTCCTCCTCGACAACCTCTTCAGCGGGTGCCTCGACAGCAGCCAAACTCGACAAACTAGGATCCACATAAAGGCGGGTGAGCTGAACTCCTCCACAGCCATAAAGGCTCCCAAGCTTGCAGTTAGCGGGCCGAAGACTCCGCAGCCTAAGGGAGTCGGACGTCCAGGTTGGGCGGCAGAGGCAGGGTGATGTTCATGGGCTTGATATCCAGCAGCAAAGCATTCTGCGGGCCTTTAGCGGCTGGTTATATTGGGTTTAGCAGCTTTCTGGAGCCATTCAGGCAACCAATCACAGAGGATTTGCTTATCACCAATCAAAAGGATTCGGAGCCCAAAGCAAGCATGAGCATGACAATTAGAAGCGCATACACAAGACAAAACACATTTCTTACGTAGCTCAAAATATCATTTAAAACAAGACAAAGCACGAACAAAGGCACGATCACGAGACCAGGTGCGTACAAGAAAGGTTAGTAACCAAAGGAAGTACGCAAGTGCATAAGCAACAAAGCAAATCTATATGGCGCCGTTTTTGAAGCGAGCACGGTGCTTTACGAGGAACGGACGGCAATTTAGAAGCTGGCGGAGAGTTCTCACTTGGTTTGGAGACACTGACTTTTGGGGTTGAGGTGCTGCTTCTTGGAGAGAGTTGCTGCTGATGAGGATTGTCAGAGCAAGGAGGACGAGGAGGTTCGCCATGGCGGTGCTGCGCTGAGTTGGCGCAGTCTTTTCAGATGTCACGGTGGCACCGGCCATGATGTGGGGCCGCTTGAGATCGCGGCTGCCTCCGCGGGGTGACATTGACTACTCCGCATCCTGCTGCTTGAAGACGGGCGAACTGGCGATTGTAGAAATCGGTCGGAACCCGTGTACCTCCACCTCTCTTCTCGCATAGAAAATAACCTGTTTACACTTCTTCGTTCGATTAGTCCAAATAAAGGTTTATTAACCAACTGACATAACGTTAAGTCTGAAAATACACACTTAAGAAATTACACTTTGGGAGAATGCTTCTAACCTAAGGAAACTTTCCCTGCCGTCCTCCTCGATCCCTACTTCATCGGGTGCCTCGACCACAACCAAACTCGACAAACAAGGATACACACAAAGGCGTGCGAGCCGAACTCCTCCACAGGCGCAAGGGGCCCCAAGTTCGCGAGTTAGCGGGAGGAAGACTCCACAGCCGAAGGAGATCGGACGTGCTGGTTGCCTTCCTATTACGGAAAAAGAGGCAGAGTGATGTTCACGGCGTGGTATCCTTGCGCCGACTTCTTTGCGGACCTCTGCGGGCCTTAGCTGCTTATATTGGGTTTAGAAGCTTTCTGGAGCCATCCAGGCAAAGAATCACAGATGGTTTTCTTAGCACCAATCGAAAGGATCGGAGCCCAAAGCAAACATGAGCATGACAAACACAAGCACATACACAAGACAAAACACATTTCCAACGAAGTTCGAAATATCTGTTACAACAAGACAATGCACGTACGAAGGCGCGATCACGATACCAGGCGTATCCACGAAAAGTCAGTAACCAAAAGGAAGTTTGCAAAGTGCATAAACAGCAAAACAAATCTATACGGCACCAAAACAAGCCCCACTCAACAAGTGGAGATCATTCCACGATTCTCTGAACCTGGCTCTTCTCAGTTAACCGGTGCCGACGACCAGAGCTTCAAGAAGAACGGTCCGTGGACGAGGGAGCCGTAAACATGTCACAGAAGGACACAGAGCGCGTCACTTGACACCCGGAAGCGAGGGTCTTCGTGAACCACCCCAAGGGAAGGCCCCCATCCGCCTAGCGAGGGTGACCAACGGTAGACTACACTGGGAGATCTGCGGAGGATCCCCTAAAGAAAACAAAACCAAAACAACTAAGCCTCGCAGGCATAACTCTGCGACAATATTGTCGCGTTACTGGCGCTGATATGCGGTTTTGTAGGCACGCCTAGGTAAGCTCTAACATGTTAGAAAAAGCGTACCGATAAAGAGCATATATATTACCAAAGCGAGAATCACGTTTTCTTTTTCTTTTAACGCAATAATTACAGAGGGAATATCTTTCTTAATAACATATCTTAGGTGAAGGTAGGAGCCCCTGCTATCACTGGGATTCTCTCATCATTATATATTTAGCGTGAAACCCGTGGTCGATATGGTTTTTATTTTAAAGTACTCACTCATTTCACTGGTGCTTCAGGAAAGCTGAGTTTAGCACGACTTGCATTTTGACGCGTTGCCAAAAATGATCCCACCGCATAATGCACGTGACGTGAAGGTAAGCGTTGTCACTGGTTTGTATCATTATGTCGTCGTTTAGATTACCTGTTAAATTAATCGTAATCATTAATTTTAGTGCTATGCGAGTAAGAAATGTATCGAGTAAAAAAGTTTGTTAATACGCAAACCCGTATGAATGTGATCTCACAACCAAAACTGGTATTTCAGTTGCAAGTTTAATGTCTGATAAAAATACACTTTTTTTAGTAATTAAGAATAGGATTATATCATCTCACTAACTTATTCTTAACTTGCTAAAAAAAACTTCAAAAAGCAGCGTCACACACTTATTCTTGAGCCACGTATTTGTACCCGCTAAATATACCAGCATTAAAATGGCGTGCATTGAGAAAAGACTAATCGAAGCTATATACTCTAATTTAAGCACCCGTAGCACCCACGATTTTCCAACGCACAGCCTACAATAATCGTACAACTTATTTGACTTCATCTTGGTGACGCTTGTCCATATAATCATAACTTTAAGTATCATCTTAAATACAAATGTCGATCGGAATCTTACTTTATGCTTTGAGGGAGTAGAACAAATTATAATATTTCGGCGGTGCGGCCGACAGCCGAGTGGTGGCCACGTTCGTATCGATTAACACGTCCGCCAGAATGCATTCTCAGAAGACCAAGCGCGCAGCGATGGTCGAGTCCGAAACCTGACCTGCCGTTTGGGGACGACCGCTCTCAATTCGGCCGACGCAGGGATGCGGAGCGCCGAGATTCCGGGAAAGGAGGACACGAGGAGACCACGGCCAAGCCTACATTAGGCAAGATGTGTTGGCAGCAGCGAGTGGGAGGAGCGCCAACTTCTCGTCTGCTACTACACATGGGCTATGTAATGATGAGTTACGTAAATTATTATATTTTAGTTGAACTCCGGCAACTTCTACAATATTTCACTGATCGCACTATAATATAGACCAGGTCTCCAAGGTATCATAATTTTGGGGTCTCAAAGAAGAATATTCAGTTGCGGTTGAAAAATATTTCACGACAAGAATAGAAAAAGTGGCATCGTCAGCTGATAGAAAAAAGGGTTTTCAAATAATTCCAGCAAATGCTGAAGGTACTGAATTGAAATAAGTGATGTTGAGAGATATTATGTATAAAGAGAAGATTTTGATCTAATGTAACCGTTAAATAAGCACAGAAATCGCCGTACTTTTAATGAGCGCCAAATGTCGAAAGACTTTGAGAAAGTTGTCGTCGGGGATTTCAGACATCGTATACTTTGAAACCAAAGTGATCTGCTGAAAATTGACCGACTGGCGATTTGCTGGGGTGTTTGCAAATCACTGAGGCGAAGGACAGCGCGCCACCCCTTTACCTTCCAGCGGGCAGTTCCATTTTAAAACTAACCATTGTAAAAGAGGTCTGCGTCATTTCTAATTAAATATTATGTGTATTGAAACCTTTTAGACGAGGAGGTTTTTAACACAAACATATATATATATATATATATATATATATATATATATATATATATATATATATATATATATATAATTTAGTTTGATTCATAAAGTGACTGTACCATTATAATTAGGGTATTCGCGTTTTCACGGTTCCTAAAAATAATGTTTTTTTATATTTTACATGTTTAATGAAGGATTTCTGCGGCAGATAAAAAACACCTAAATGACTGGCAGATTTCTGAGGCTTGTACACTTCGAGTCTTATAATATAAGTGCACTTGTGAGTCAACATCTTTTTTGTTGCGTTACAATGTGAAGATTTTGTCACGCAACTTTTTTTACGAATGCACCGCACCTTACTTAAAGAAAAAAGACAGAATTTAGGGCTAAACAACAGATTAAAATGATACCGATGCAGCTTATTATATTGACAAAAAAAATTAAGTTACGCCAGAATTGTATCCGTTCTAGTCCCGCAAGATGAGTGTTGATCAAATTTGAACATGTTGAACATTCATTTTTGATTGCTGAAATACTAAAGTAACAAGAAAGAATATAATTACCAAATAATATTTTTTATTTGTGTCTCGTGTGTATAATTACTTCCTTGCATCACCCAATTGTTAGTACCACCCAACAGCTGCGATAACAAATTCTTGGTAATGTCCGTCTCAAATTTCTAGCTTTGGGGCAAATATTTATGAATGAAGAAATTCAAAACTGAAAACGGCAGTTTCTTCAAAATAAGTGTGAACAGAAAAAGCAAAAGCAGTGAAGTGAACAATCAGAGTATGAACAAGAATACCCTGTTTATTCCCCCGAATGACTGCAGAAGTAATTCGATAACCTTAATTCTATTATATTTTTTGCTTGTTCGTATGAGTTAATAAAACAGGCAAAATGTGCTTGCGAATTAACCTTCTTCTTCACTTTGGTAACAAGGCGCTTTTTAAAGCCTAATGCAAGAAGAGCAAAGGTAATATTTTGCCGAGTATAAGATGCCTTTTATTATAAATATTTTAGTTCGATTTCTATCCTCTTACAATATAACATTCTAGTGTCCAGCTTCAAGGGACACTCTGGCAAAAAGAAATGGACGCTCCATGATTTGCCTCAGTATTGGTTTAACAAATGAATAGACAAATCTGAAATAGCAACCTAAATTACTCGACGCATTTTTTTTCTTCCGCGATGTAAATCTTGTACAGTGTGATTGGCATGGACGAGAACTTCCACTAGTGACACTGAAAACCTAGCACGAAATGTTGTAATACGGCAATACAGCTTGTTCTCGATGGGTAACAAGAAGTCTGAAAGTGACAATTAAATTCGGAAAAGCTCAGGCCAGAGAAACGAAAAAATACGCGCAAAAGGCAGTTGTTAAGCTGATTGTTCCGCTTGCAATTTTTCCATCTGACGCCACCCCAATAGAAAGCGTGGGGATATTTGAATGTAGACTTCGTCATTACCATTAGTTGATGTTTTCCAATACCTATTTTGAACTTAGCGGTAATAAAGAGCACGCCAGAAATAGTAGTGCATAGATTCCGAAAATTGGTTCAATAAGTTTAGCTCAATAAACCCTCGAAACTCTTTTTTAAGTAAAAGTTAAGAGTGTAGCTTCTTTTATTATACAATTGAAGCCGTGACCAGGTTTTTATATTTATCAAATTATTTCCTTCCAAAAGTATATAAGGTGCTGAAAAAGGAAAACTCGAGCCGTGAATATTAATGCTTTGGGGCGGTTTCGTTTGAATTCGGAACAATCTTGTCGAGCCGGGGGTGGGGGACTGTCTTTTTATTTTTTTGAAACACATATTTGTGATAGTTTTGTTCCTGCCATGAACAAAATGGCGCTTCGAAAAGTTATAAGTACGCTGTAAGACGTCAGCGGAGTCCTCAAGGATGTTTCAACTAAAACTATAAAATGACGCTCCTGTCTTCACGACTCTGCCCCTCGCTCCCGACGAGCGTCGCTCCCCAGACGAGCGCCCCTCGCTCCCAGACGAGCGTCAGAATCAGATGTGTCCCAACTTTGTGTGAATGAGACAAGGTATTCTGTCCCTCCTATTAAATCTTGATACTAAAAAAGCACCAGGGCCGGATAAGATAAGTAACTGCTTCTTGAAAAGATATGCAGAATGGATTGCAAAATATTTAGTCATTATATATAGCGTATCTCTTCTGCAATGTCAAGTGCCAACAGACTGGCTATGTGCCAAGGTCATTCCAATACCCAAAACTGAAAACAAGCCACTTTTGCATAACTATCGACCTATTTCGCTTACCTCAACATGCTGTAAGCTATTGGAACACATAATAAGTAAACACATCAGGACTTACATGGAAGAGAATAACTTATTTTTTTGTAATCAACATGGGTTTAGAGCTGGTGTTTCTACGGTTTCGCAACTGAGTGAGATAGTGCATGATTTTGCAGAAGTGATTAACAATAGAGGTCAAACGGATGCTATTTTTATTGATTTATCAAAAGCCTTCGACAGAGTGCCTCACAGTAATTTAATTCATAAACTTCACGCTATTGGTATTAATCACAAACTTGTATCCTGGATAAGGGCCTATTTGAGTGCGCGCGAGCAGTTCGTGGAAATTGGTGGAAAATGTTCATCCTCTCTCAGTGTGTATTCTGGTGTGCCACAGGGCTCAGTGCTCGGGCCCTTGTTGTTTCTTATCTATGTGAATGACATAGGCAATAGTGTTCACCCATTAACAAAGGTCAGACTTTTCGCGGACGACTGCGTTTTATACTCTAATGTAACTGAGCAGAACGATCAAGAAAATTTGAATTCATCATTGCATGCTTTATCAAAATGGTGTCTGGAATGGGGACTGAATATTAATTATCAGAAATCGGTAGCAATGACAATAACCCACAAAAAAGAAATTCTTGAATTTCAGTATGAGATTTGTTCCACCCCTTAATTAAAACAGACAAAGTTAAATACCTAGGAGTTCAAATAACGCGGGACTTAAAATGGGATGCGCATGTTAATTATGTGTGCAACATTGCTCGCCGAAAAATGGGCTTTCTGAGGAGACAGTTAAAAAATACTACACTAGAATGCAAATTAACCGCCTATAAGACATTAATTCGGCCTACGTTAGAATACGCAAGCATCATTTGGGACCCTCACCAACTATATCTTTCGCACGGTATAGAAAAAATTCAAAACTGGGGTTTAAGATTTATTTTTTCAAAATATAGGCGCGCGGAGAGCATGTCCGATTTGCTTGAACAATCGAAAATGCAAAGTCTTGGTGTTAGACGGATCATTGCGCGTTTAAAGTTCATACATCAACTTTATCATGGTCACCTTAAGATGAGAGCAGATAATTATTTGAGGAAACCGCATAGTCACTCTAATCGAACTAACCACAGTAAAATGATCAAACCGTACATCAGCCATAATGACACGTTCAAGTATTCGTTTTTTGTTCATAGCATTGAAGATTGGAATTTGTTGCCGGAGAAATTAATTAAAATTTGCGAAACGCAGTCGTTCGTTGATGGTTTGACTAAGCACTTTTAAGAAATTTCATAGCCAAAATGTCATTGATTTTAACATGTAGAATATCCTAAAAATTCATCTTTGTATCAGCATTCGTTGAATATAGTCTGATGAAAGGATGTATTTCTGTACAGTACACTTTGCTGAATGAGATGAAAACTGTAAGTGTTTAATTTTTGTGTCATTGCTTGTTTGAATTTATATGTACTATATTCTCCGTCGTTATGTATTTATGTATTGTCGTTTTTTTCTTCTTAGCGTTGTATATGGTACTATTGTGTATTGTTGCCTGTAACCTGCCAGGGCCTGAAAAAGGCCTGCAGTATTTTCAAATAAATAAATAAATAAATAA
>JAZHYW010058340.1:0-11498 GCA_037355805.1 Ixodes ricinus
GCCAGTTGCACCAAGCGTTTACCTATCCCCCTTTTGCCGCAGAAACCAAATAGTCTTCACTAGAAACATTTTGTCCTTAGAATACGTCATAAATCCATATAGTCGCAAACACTGATCGGTGCAAAAGTTATGTAACTAGAAATTCAGAGGATGGTGAAGCCCTACAGTACAGACAACAAAATAAAACTCACTTCAATAATCATTGGAGGCTGTCGTGATTCCCCAACGCATGGCTCAATAATACGAACCGCGATAAATGCTTGTCACTATTTCTCTTGCGAGAAGGTAGCTAATTTATTGCGAAAGAAAAGCGTCTTAAGACTGATAAGTTCAAATAAAGTTGGATGTTTTTATCAATCAAAGAGTATTTGGATGACTCACTACAAATCAGCAAGCAGCAGAAAGGAACATTTCAAGCCGCATCTCAGCAGCACAACTCTTCCATATACGGACAAGATTATGCTGAAAAGAACAACGTTTAAACAAGAGCATTTTCCCTTTTCACGTGTAATCATTAAACAACTGCAAAATGCGGAATTAACAGGTGAAAAATAAAGATATGATATGTTCGAAAGCAAGTAACATGCCTAGAATTGCTCATAAATATGAGCGAACCTTATATCCACGAAACTTCAATGGCGCTGGAAGACTTTCAAACAAAGGCGCATTCTCTGAATACGGGCAATATAAACAACAGAAAGTTGCGTAGGTAGTGAACAATGTCCAGTTAAACCCTTAGTTCGCAATTTACGGAGCCTTTCCATTTTATTATTGAATGCATGTGCATAAAAATAATCTAATGGTAAGAAAATCGCCGCCTCACACGATGCAGCGTGTCTAATAGCTGGAAGAGATTTCGCATAGATGTAGCCTTCTAGATTACGATCGCTATTCTTTGTTTCACATTAAGACTAGACGCAGCCGAGACTACAAACTGATGGGACCAAACAGACAGTTTCAAAAGCGCACCACCATTCCGTTCCTCAAGTTTTGTACGTGTTCTAATATGGTTGAACCAATCAAAAGCCAAAAAGGCCTTGTGACTTGCGCTTTTGACTCTGGTTAATTGTTCCCGTTTCCTCGTAGTGACCGCTGCGTCTGGACTGAAGCTCGAACGCGGTGCAGTCTGAGCACGAAAAACTAAGTGAAAGCTGTTCAGGTTAACAACATCGCGTATCAATGGCCCTCTGAAATCAAAGGCTTTTCTCCTCGCGATGCGACAAAACGTGTATCAAGTTGGCGTTTTCGGTAAACAGCCTATTCAATTGAGTTCCAACGGTAAGTATCACCACACAGAAGTCCTGGGACTCAGAAATGGTGACTTTTGAATATGTACTCATGGTATGAACTTAGTTAATATATATCTGTAGTCTTTGTTATAAGTGTTACATTATTATTGCATCTTAAGGTGACCCGGCAAGCTACAGCTGTATATGATCTAACTAAGAAATAGTGGGAACCGAACATGTACGGAGTTTCAACAGAATGTTTTTTGGTGTGTTGGTAAAGCGAAGACAACCTTTTTTATTTAGTTTGCTCATGAACATAAGGTACTTTGAAATTAATGCCTCACAATGCTTGAGCTTTTGTCAAGATTTTGTTCAAAGGTTTATTCCTACTAATTTTGATCCTCACTCCAGAAAGTTTTCGGTGGCGTTTATTTGTAGTTAGTGACCCAACCTGGTTTTAAATAAGGTTTGCCGTTTTTGTTTCACGCTTCCGAGAATAAACATTCAAAACACTAATATGCCAGAATGAAATTGAAATTTTATTCGCAAAGGAACATCAAGATAAATTGCATACACTAGCATTGGCTCTCCGGCGATTCATTTGATGTCCTTAAAGCTTTGGTTATTCAAGCGCAAGTTATACGTAAAGGGTAAGAATAATAGCTGCTTCCGCGCTTAAAATATTTCACTCAAAATTTAGTTAGCGATAAAACAAATAAAGCGTTTTGGTGCAAATAGGTGTTTTCTTGTTTCAGGCCTTTTAATGCTCCAGGTGCTTAATGCTTGCCGTGAGAATGGTTTTAAATTAAGAGTATGTTTTAGCACCGGATGGAGAATTTATTATCTATGTACATACTTCTCGCGGAAGAAACTATTTTAGTTCTCCAAGAAATCACACAATCAACCAGATGTTAATAAACATTTTACTGTCCCTCGTGTCGTCGACGGCCGTCTCGGTTTCGGTCCCGTCGTTTCTGGGTGCCCGTCGCTGCCGAGCATTATGAGCTTCGTTCGTTCGCTACCAGTCCCGTGCTCGAATTAACACGCACTGTTCCTCTCGCACAACAGGCACGCCCGTCCTGTTCAACCCTCGGTATTCCGTTCCGTCCCCAACACGCGATAAACAGTTCCCCGGTGAACGAAAAACAAAAAAACTGCGAGATTTTAAGTGCGTTTTTTAACTGTCGCAGCCGGGGTGTGGTTTTATCAGGAAGTGTCGAGCAAGCGAAAAATCACAGTATCTGGTGGCATTTGTTTTGCGCAGTGTTTAGTCTTTCATTACCAGTGGTGCTAGGAAACTATAAATGCGTCTTCATTATACAATGTTTATTCAATAGGTTGGTATAGGATTTTCAAGTAACTGATAAAAGGCTGCTAAAAAGATTACAACGAAATTTAAAAAAACGCGAAAAGAAACGTAAACGTTTTTATCCTTTTCGGCAACGTATTGGGTGTTTCATTGATAATGGCACAACTGCATTAGTGTGGAGTTACTTGAGTGAAACATGAGTTCGCGATTTTGTCAAGTTAGATTTTCCGCGTGTTCCATCTAAAAGAAAGCGTCCGCGTGATCAGGGTAGGACGTTTTTTATAAACGTAAAAACACCTAATTTACTGCTTCAGAATAAGCTTGGTCATCGTCACGTTTACATTAGGATGTATTTCGCTATAGATGTTCATGGTACAATTCTATCAAAATTCAATAAAGCTTATTAAGACCAGGTATACCGTTGCATATGGTGGGCGAGAAGATAAAGCTGAAACACTTTGTCAAGAAAAGGCTTAGCGTTTGTGCTGATAAATCATATCTTGATGACACAATTGCTTTCAAACTAAAATGGGCGAGAATTTAGCAAAATTATTGATAATAAAATTTTACTACAAAATAAAATTCCCCACAAGGATGCGATGCGATAGTGAACGCACAAGACGACTTTAGTAACTGAATCCTGCAAATCTACACAACATGCAGAGCTCGCACCCCGAAAGAATTTACGTGCTCACAGTACCAAATAGGTATGCCTTGTATACAAATTGAGCTATACACCCTGAAGTTGAGTAAAGAAGTCAGTAGAAAAATATATATAGAGAGCTGTTTCCTACAGAAATTAATACGACGCCACAAAGACTTGATTTTATTACATTTTATTGCGTTAAATGGTTTATGGCAGCGAAGTATTACCCAACGAGGTTGGCGAAGCAAGACACACAAAATGTATCATTGGACTGAACAGATCCTGTGCAGCGCTGCCCCTGCAACGCTTCCTCCCTCTAAATGACTCGAAAGGATCACAGTGATAGCTCCTTCCGAACTCCTAGTAAAATATATTTTAATGGCTGCTACATTATATATATTTTTAGGACTAATGAGCGATATAATAAATTCATTTGCAATGCATTTAAAGAAGGATTTTCAAAATTATAAGTATTTCGGGTTTTACTGTTTCTTGAATGTTTTCACTATAAAATGTTAATGTACTGCTCAAGACAAATTATATTCAAAGTTAAGGCTGATAGTCTTGTCAGTGATATAATTAAAAAAAAAGTTTGGTATGTGATATAAAACCTACAGCATCATTTTTGCTGTTTTAAATAAACACAGATGAGAACCAGATGCACTACTAAAATTTATTTAAGCCACCTCGAACATTGTATATAAATTAGGTACAGTTCAATTCGTGATCAAGCTGATTCGTTTCAGCTATTTGTCCCGCCTCTTTAAATTATTCTTGGACGTAACATCCAGAAAGAGACCGCCAACGAGAGTTCGGTGACATTCTGAGCAGAGTTCGCAGCTTACTTATAAATCTAGGCTCCTTCCATATCGAACAGCAATCTTTTTCGTTATCTCGGAGCAAGAAGAGGAGAAATATGGGCGTTAACAAGACAACTAACTTTGTAAACGTGTTAGATAATTTCGCATTAATCATAAACCTGTTCACTTTTTAACGAAACTCAAAGTTTAATACGAGTTAAAGTATTTAAAAAAGTTAATAAACATAATAAATCTGTTTCTGTTCATGTTTTAATGTTATATTACCTTATAAAGGTTAGCTGCGTCTTCACGCAAGCACAAGTGGGAGACTAACCTGTCGCTTTCCATCACTATTGTTTTACTCACAAGATTAGGCAAGCCGCAGGCAAATATTTATAATAAAGGTTCGTTTGGTATTCTAGCGCGAAATTACCTGTATGAAAATTGTATTCGACACCTGCAGAGCCTCCCTTAAAAAAGAAATGTCCTGGGTAGTGCAAAGTTTTATTAGAAATAACATGGTGATTGTTTGCAATAATTCACAAAAACAGTGACTCAACTTTCCCAGAGAATGTGTGGTGCGGAAAAAGTTGTCCTAATGTTTTAATATCAAGCCCATATTCTTCTTACCTAGCAAATTTGAGGCTTCGAGAGGCGAGTGTATGCTGACAAAAATGCAATATTAGCCAAACACTTTGTCTGTTAGTTGTACACTGTACATCAAAATGGAAAGACGCTAAGATTTGGAATAATGCAATATATTGCAATCGCTTGCCAGTCTAAATGCGTGTTTTGGCGGTTCGCATAATCCAGACCTGTTCAAGAACTTGCTGCATTTAATGAGCTTAGGAAAAGTACGTAAACTTTGAGACCAAAGACAAGTCTACATCGACCGGAGAGAGCGACCATATCCTTCTTTGCTTGTCACTGCCACCAGTTAGCAGTTAGTATGACAGCCGAAAAATGAGCTTCCGCAATGCAAATATTTTTATAAATTAATTCGTTTGACTTATAAATTTAAACCTTAACGGGCATATCTTTACGTGTTTTATGAACACCACAGTGTTCAAACTGGCCCAGTACACAGTACTATATTTATACCGGATTAGTTGAAGGCGTTAAAAATCATGATGATTTTGCTATTTTTCTTTATCTCCAAGTTTTTATTATATCTGTGGAGAACGACGGAACAAATTGATCAAAGCAAAAAAAATGTTTGAAAAATATTAAAAAAAATAATAATAAACGTGTAGATGCGCTTCAGGTATATTTTAGCTGGTATAGAACAGACCCTCAAGCCGACATGTAGGGTGTATGAGAAATGGTGTTGCTTATATTTCATTCCTTATCGCAACCACATTATGGATATGAATGAAGTATTGTAAAGATAAATAGAAAAAGTAGAATAGAGATAGATAAAAAGAGCAGGGAAATGTTACAATGTTTTTAAGAAAATGTGGAGCCGTCATATTTCTAATGGAGGAGAGTTTCTTTCCAGAACCGATACCACGAGCTCACTCAGGTAGTTATTTGTTACATACGCTCGTTGTTTCCATTCCCGTCAGTTTACTTGTGGTGGAAGTTTTGAATTCACAATAGGACATACACGGGGAAGCTCTCATGTGGGTTTGTGCATAGAGCAATCACACGCACGCACAAAAAAAGTTCCTTTTAGTATATTATAGCGGAGAAAATACTATCTTTGTTGCATTGACAACGATCCTAACATTACCAATCAACTGTTTATTTAAGAAATACGAGATAAACTCGTTTGTAACAGATGTGGTCTGTTCGTAAATGAAATTTGGAAGAATAAATTCTGCTATCTCGGGCAACTTACTCTACCGTCCTCCTCGACAACCTCTTCAGCGGGTGCCTCGACAGCAGCCAAACTCGACAAACTAGGATCCACATAAAGGCGGGTGAGCTGAACTCCTCCACAGCCATAAGGGCTCCCAAGCTTGCAAGTTAGCGGGCCGAAGACTCCACAGCCTAAGGGGGTCGGACGTCCAGGTTGGGCGGCAGAGGCAGGGTGATGTTCATGGGCTTGATATCCAGCAGCGAAAGCACTCTGCGGGCCTTTAGCGGCTGGTTATATTGGGTTTAGCAGCTTTCTGGAGCCATTCAGGCAACCAATCACAGAGGATTTGCTTATCACCAATCAAAAGGATTCGGAGCCCAAAGCAAGCATGAGCATGACAATTAGAAGCGCATACACAAGACAAAACACATTTCTTACGTAGCTCAAAATATCATTTAAAACAAGACAAAGCACGAACAAAGGCACGATCACGAGACCAGGTGCGTACAAGAAAGGTTAGTAACCAAAAGGAAGTACGCAAGTGCATAAGCAACAAAGCAAATCTATATGGCGCCGTTTTTGAAGCGAGCACGGTGCTTTACGAGGAACGGACGGCAATTTAGAAGCTGGCGGAGAGTTCTCACTTGGTATGGAGACACTGACTTTTGGGGTTGAGGTGCTGCTTCTTGGAGAGAGTTGCTGCTGATGAGGATTGTCAGAGCAAGGAGGACGAGGAGGTTCGCCATGGCGGTGCTGCGCTGAGTTGGCGCAGTCTTTTCAGATGTCACGGTGGCACCGGCCATGATGTGGGGCCGCTTGAGATCGCGGCTGCCTCCGCGGGGTGACGTTGACTACTCCGCATCCTGCTGCTTGAAGACGGGCGAACTGGCGATTGTAGAAATCGGTCGGAACCCGTGTACCTCCACCTCTCTTCTCGCATAGAAAATAACCTCGTTTACACTTCTTCGTTCGATTAGTCCAAATAAAGGTTTATTAACCAACTGACATAACGTTAAGTCTGAAAATACACACTTAAGAAATTACACTTTGGGGGAATGCTTCTAACCTAAGGAAACTTTCCCCGCCGTCCTCCTCGATCCCTACTTCATCGGGTGCCTCGACCACAACCAAACTCGACAAACAAGGATACACACAAAGGCGTGCGAGCCGAACTCCTCCACAGGCGCAAGGGGCCCCAAGTTCGCGAGTTAGCGGGAGGAAGACTCCACAGCCGAAGGAGATCGGACGTGCTGGTTGCCTTCCTATTACGGAAAAAGAGGCAGAGTGATGTTCACGGCGTGGTATCCTTGCGCCGACTTCTTTGCGGACCTCTCGGGCAGCTGCTTATATTGGGTTTAGAAGCTTTCTGGAGCCATCCAGGCAAAGAATCACAGATGGTTTTCTTAGCACCAATCGAAAGGATCGGAGCCCAAAGCAAACATGAGCATGACAAACACAAGCACATACACAAGACAAAACACATTTCCAACGAAGTTCAAAATATCTGTTACAACAAGACAATGCACGTACGAAGGCGCGATCACGATACCAGGCGTATCCACGAAAAGTCAGTAACCAAAAGGAAGTTCGCAAGTGCATAAACAGCAAAACAAATCTATACGGCACCAAAACAAGCCCCACTCAACAAGTGGAGATCATTCCACGATTCTCTGAACCTGGCTCTTCTCAGTTAACCGGTGCCGACGACCAGAGCTTCAAGAAGAACGGTCCGTGGACGAGGGAGCCGTAAACATGTCACAGAAGGACACAGAGCGCGTCACTTGACACCCGGAAGCGAGGGTCTTCGTGAACCACCCCAAGGGAAGGCCCTCATCCGCCTAGCGAGGGTGACCAACGGTAGACTACACTGGGAGATCTGCGGAGGATCCCCAAAAGAAAACAAAACCAAAACAACTAAGCCTCGCAGGCATAACTCTGCGACAATATTGTCGCGTTACTGGCGCTGATATGCGGTTTTGTATGCACGCCTAGGTAAGCTCTAACATGTTAGAAAAAGCGTACCGATAAAGAGCATATATATTACCAAAGCGAGAATCACGTTTTCTTTTTCTTTTAACGCAATAATTACAGAGGGAATATCTTTCTTAATAACATATCTTAGGTGAAGGTAGGAGCCCCTGCTATCACTGGGATTCTCTCATCATTATATATTTAGCGTGAAACCCGTGGTCGATATGGTTTTTATTTTAAAGTACTCACTCATTTCACTGGTGCTTCAGGAAAGCTGAGTTTAGCACGACTTGCATTTTGACGCGTTGCCAAAAATGATCCCACCGCATAATGCACGTGACGTGAAGGTAAGCGTTGTCACTGGTTTGTATCATTATGTCGTCGTTTAGATTACCTGTTAAATTAATCGTAATCATTAATTTTAGTGCTATGCGAGTAAGAAATGTATCGAGTAAAAAAGTTTGTTAATACGCAAACCCGTATGAATGTGATCTCACAACCAAAACTGGTATTTCAGTTGCAAGTTTAATGTCTGATAAAAATACACTTTTTTTAGTAATTAAGAATAGGATTATATCATCTCACTAACTTATTCTTAACTTGCTAAAAAAAACTTCAAAAAGCAGTGTCACACACTTATTCTTGAGCCACGGATTTGTACCCGCTAAATATACCAGCATTAAAATGGCGTGCATTGAGAAAAGACTAATCGAAGCTATATACTCTAATTTAAGCACCCGTAGCACCCACGATTTTCCAACGCACAGCCTACAATAATCGTACAACTTATTTGACTTCATCTTGGTGACGCTTGTCCATATAATCATAACTTTAAGTATCATCTTAAATACAAATGTCGATCGGAATCTTACTTTATGCTTTGAGGGAGTAGAACAAATTATAATATTTCGGCGGTGCGGCCGACAGCCGAGTGGTGGCCACGTTCGTATCGATTAACACGTCCGCCAGAATGCATTCTCAGAAGACCAAGCGCGCAGCGATGGTCGAGTCCGAAACCTGACCTGCCGTTTGGGGACGACCGCTCTCAATTCGGCCGACGCAGGGATGCGGAGCGCCGAGATTCCGGGAAAGGAGGACACGAGGAGACCACGGTCAAGCCTACATTAGGCAAGATGTGTTGGCAGCAGCGAGTGGGAGGAGCGCCAACTTCTCGTCTGCTACTACACATGGGCTATGTAATGATGAGTTACGTAAATTATTATATTTTAGTTGAACTCCGGCAACTTCTACAATATTTCACTGATCGCACTATAATATAGACCAGGTCTCCAAGGTATCATAATTTTGGGGTCTCAAAGAAGAATATTCAGTTGCGGTTGAAAAATATTTCACGACAAGAATAGAAAAAGTGGCATCGTCAGCTGATAGAAAAAAGGGTTTTCAAATAATTCCAGCAAATGCTGAAGGTACTGAATTGAAATAAGTGATGTTGAGAGATATTATGTATAAAGAGAAGATTTTGATCTAATGTAACCGTTAAATAAGCACAGAAATCGCCGTACTTTTAATGAGCGCCAAATGTCGAAAGACTTTGAGAAAGTTGTCGTCGGGGATTTCAGACATCGTATACTTTGAAACCAAAGTGATCTGCTGAAGATTGACCGACTGGCGATTTGCTGGGGTGTTTGCAAATCACTGAGGCGAAGGGCAGCGCGCCACCCCTTTACCTTCCAGCGGGCAGTTCCATTTTAAAACTAACCATTGTAAAAGAGGTCTGCGTCATTTCTAATTATATATCATGTGTATTGAAACCTTTTAGACGAGGAGGAACTTTTTAATACATATATATATATATATATATATATATATATATATATATATATATATATATAATTTAGTTTGATTCATAAATTGACTGTACCATTATAATTAGGGTATTCGCGTTTTCACGGTTCCTAAAAATAATGTTTTTTTTATATTTTACATGTTTAATGAAGGATTTCTGCGGCAGATAAAAACACCTAAATGACTGGCAGATTTCTGAGGCTTGTACACTTCGAGTCTTATAATATAAGTGCACTTGTGAGTCAACATCTTTTTTTGTTGCGTTACAATGTGAAGATTTTGTCACGCAACTTTTTTTACGAATGCACCGCACCTTACTTAAAGAAAAAAGACAGAATTTAGGGCTAAACAACAGATTAAAATGATACCGATGCAGCTTATTATATTGACAAAAAAATTAAGTTACGCCAGAATTGTATCCGTTCTAGTCCCGCAAGATGAGTGTTGATCAAATTTGAACATGTTGAACATTCATTTTTGATTGCTGAAATACTAAAGTAACAAGAAAGAATATAATTACCAAATAATATTTTTTATTTGTGTCTCGTGTGTATAATTACTTCCTTGCATCACCCAATTGTTAGTACCACCCAACAGCTGCGATAACAAATTCTTGGTAATGTCCGTCTCAAATTTCTAGCTTTGGGGCAAATATTTATGAATGAAGAAATTCAAAACTGAAAACGGCAGTTTCTTCAAAATAAGTGTGAACAGAAAAAGCAAAAGCAGTGAAGTGAACAATCAGAGTATGAACAAGAATACCCTGTTTATTCCCCCGAATGACTGCAGAAGTAATTCGATAACCTTAATTCTATTATATTTTTTGCTTGTTCGTATGAGTTAATAAAACAGGCAAAATGTGCTTGCGAATTAACCTTCTTCTTCACTTTGGTAACAAGGCGCTTTTTAAAGCCTAATGCAAGAAGAGCAAGGTAATATTTTGCCGAGTATAAGATGCCTTTTATTATAAATATTTTAGTTCGATTTCTATCCTCTTACAATATAACATTCTAGTGTCCAGCTTCAAGGGACACTCTGGCAAAAAGAAATGGACGCTCCATGATTTGCCTCAGTATTGGTTTAACAAATGAATAGACAAATCTGAAATAGCAACCTAAATTACTCGACGCATTTTTTTTTCTTCCGCGATGTAAATCTTGTACAGTGTGATTGGCATGGACGAGAACTTCCACTAGTGACACTGAAAATCTAGCACGAAATGTTGTAATACGGCAATACAGCTTGTTCTCGATGGGTAACAAGAAGTCTGAAAGTGACAATTAAATTCGGAAAAGCTCAGGCCAGAGAAACGAAAAAATACGCGCAAAAGGCAGTTGTTAAGCTGATTGTTCCACTTGCATTTTTTCCATCTGACGCCACCCCAATAGAAAGCGTGGGGATATTTGAATGTAGACTTCGTCATTACCATTAGTTGATGTTTCCCAATACCTATTTTGAACTTAGCGGTAATAAAGAGCACGCCAGAAATAGTAGTGCATAGATTCCGAAAATTGGTTCAATAAGTTTAGCTCAATAAACCCTCGAAACTCTTTTTTAAGTAAAAGTTAAGAGTGTAGCTTCTTTTATTATACAATTGAAGCCGTGACCAGGTTTTTATATTTATCAAATTATTTCCTTCCAAAAGTATATAAGGTGCTGAAAAAAGAAAACTCGAGCCGTGAATATTAATGCTTTGGGGCGGTTTCGTTTGAATTCGGAACAATCTTGTCGAGCCGGGGTGGGGGACTGTCTTTTTATTTTTTGAAACACATATTTGTGATAGTTTTGTTCCTGCCATGAACAAAATGGCGCTTCGAAAAAGTTATAAGTACGCTGTAAGACGTCAGCGGAGTCCTCAAGGATGTTTCAACTAAAACTATAAAATGACGCTCCTGTCTTCACGACTCTGCCCCTCGCTCCCAGACATACACACACA
>JAZHYW010058341.1:0-26556 GCA_037355805.1 Ixodes ricinus
TATAAATATAGGGGAATTTTTTCCGCAACATTTAGCAAAATATTTCCGCTAAATTTGGTAGGAAATTTTCCAGCTAAATTTAGCGGGAACTTTTCCGCTATATTTAGCGGGGAATTTCCACTAAATTTAGCAGGGAATTTCCCACTAAATTTATCGGGGTATTTTTTCCGCTAAACATAGCGAAGAATTTTCCCCGCTAAATTTAGCGGAAAATTTTTTGGAGCTAAATTTAGTGGTGGGGACTTTTTTCCGCAAATTTGGTGGGGAATTTATTCCGCTAAATATAGTGGGAAGTTGTTCCCACTAAATTTAGCAGTGAATTTTTTCCGCTATATCTAGCAGAGAAATTTTTCCGCTAGCAGATAATTTTTTCAGTTCAATTTAGCGGTTGAATTTTTTCCGCTAAATTTTGCAGTGAAATTTTTCCCGCTAAATTTAGCGGCGAATTTTTACGCTTAATTTAGCGGGAACTTTTCCTGCTAAATTTATCGAAATTTCTTCCCGCTTTAATTAGCGGATAAATTTTCCCGCTAAATTTAGCGGGGAATTTTTTTTTCGCTAAATTCAGCGCAGAATTTTTTTGCTCAATTTAGCAGGAAAATTGCTCTGCTAAATTTAGCGGGGAAATTTACCCATAATGCAACTCGAGGTGACGTCATGAGTCACTCATTGATCCTCGTGACGTCAAGGTACGTCTCGTGTGACCTCATTATGTGAAACGTCCCATAATGCAACGCCCGGTTGCGCCGACGGTGCGGCGACGCTGCTCAAGCAGGAAACGGTGGCCTAAGAGCGTCCTCTAAAGTGTTCTAATGTTTGGGAAATAATTTCTTCTCTTGTTTATATGCTCAAGGCAAAGAATTAGTTCTGACATACCTGCTGAAAGGCAAGAGAGCCGCTGGCTTCGGCAGTAGTACAGTCTGATCCGCATTCAAAAATCGGGTAGGGTCGAAATCCGAAAGGGTGTTTCCACACCTCAGGGTCGTGGTGGACTGCCCAGAAGTGGACAAAACCACAGTCTCGGCGGGAACGTGGAAACCACCCATAGTGGTATCGCGTTCAGCCCTGTGAAAAAAAAAAGACGCTTGATGTATATATATATATATTGTTTTTAATGAAACTCATAGGAAACTGAAACGCAATGCCGAGCGTAAGTTCGTCTGCTTCTTTTTCAAGGGGGTGTGGTGGCCTCAGAACGCCGAGTTCCCAATGGCTCTAATTATAAGGATAGTGAGAGACCTCAAAGCCAGCTGCCTTGAGGTCTACCCACTACTGATTAGAACCAATCAGAACACGGCGTTCTGACGTCACCCCACCCCCTCGTAGAAACTATGCAGATGAGAGTACACTCCGCACATGTATCAATCCAAAATAACACAAGAGGTGTAGGCAGCCAAACCGTTTAACCCGCTGTTACACTGTTAATACATCAAACAATGCGTCGCCCAGCCCTGCTGCATTCCTCAACACCTGCTTCGCTCAAGTTAATCCTTTATAAAAACAGAATTTGTCCAAAATTCTTATATGTATATGTTGTTTGGGATTCGGACAAGCAACGCTCATTCTTGCGTGCAAATTATCCGAAACAGATCAGCACGTTTTCTCCTAACGAACTACCAGTGCACCGCCAGCGTCGCTTGCATAAAAGCTACTTTGCCATTGCCTCCCTTATCCTTCCGCCGGAAAGTTCTCGCCTTACTTTATTTCATAAAACTTATTTTAAGATCATCCTACGCGACCATTTGATCCTCTCCCCCCCCCCCCCCGCCACTTCCTGTTTATGTTTTTTTTTTCGTCTCAGTCACCAGCACAAAGTTGGTAGCCCAAGTTCGATCACTATAATATTTCATTCATCTTTACGTCCCCTGTACATCCCGGGACTGGAGCCACCTCCCCCGGCAGAATGCGGAGCGCAATTCGTCTGCTTCTTTTGCAAGGGCGTTCGGGTGACGTCAGAGAGACGCGGAGCTCTGATTGGCTCTGATTGAAGGATAGTGGGTAGACCTTAAAACAAGTTGCCTCAAGGTCTGCCCACTATCCTTCTAATCAGAGCCAATCAGGCGGCGCTCTGACGTCACCACAACCCCTACCAGAGCGAAGCAGACAGACACTTCCGCACTGGATTGGCACCATAACAGATTTTGAGCGTTTCAGAACAGCCAGTAATAATTGTAACAGCGATGAGCAATAATAATATCGAGGTTCTTTGTTCCTAACCTACCTAATTTTTTGTTCTGTTGGTGGCCATTTTTTCCCTCTGGTGTCCCCCTCTGTAATGCCTTCGGCCATTCAGGCAACGATACATGAAAATGAAAATGCATCATACAAGAGATGTATGTATGTAAATGAATACCCAATACCAACTCGCCCACCAATCTGCACTGTACAAGAGACGGTTGCGGAACTTGACACTGTCTGGAGCGTGTGTCTTCCTGAGTGGTGAACGGTCCTGTCACATTTGGGGGTTTCAGGAAACCGTCTTTGTTACCGTCCGATCCGGTGCTATGGGCGTGCGCATGTGCGAGTCTTCTGCGGTGGCGCATGCGCAGTTCGTACCGGAAGGCCTATCGTACCGCATCGGATGTGCTCTCTATTATTCATGCTAAAAACGGTCTCCGGTCGTGCTCGCCGCGTACGCGATAAGTGGGAAGTCGAACATGTTTCGATCAAAGTTGTGCACACCACCGCAAATGATTTTGTCATCATGTCTGCTGCAAACGCTGGGTCGCTTTAGGATGTATAAGCAGTGTTTTGTTGTGTGTTTTAGTGTTTCTTTGGTTTTAATTTTTATCCTCTATGCGCTGTTTTTTCGAGCAACAGCGCGCCCTGCACTACATAAAGCCGAAGTCACCGCAGACACTAGACGCTTCAATAAATTCGGCCATAAATATCGAATCCCCGAGTTCTAAAATGGCGTCGAATTTTTGTGCGAGAGCTTATGGCTAGGAACTTGACTCGCTCTATGTTCCAGGAGCTTCACGCGGCATGGTCGTTTAGTTTTCGTTTTCTTTTGCAGAACATTGCGGATATTAGCCAATCAGAGAACTTGGCTGGCGCTACTGTCCGAACACTACAGGATTCCTCATTGCTTGAGAACGTACAGAGCGCTCAACGGATAAAGGGGGTCATGCAAGAGATGTTGGGTTGGAATGTTTCTCACTTTACAGAATCTTAGTGGCCCTGTGGGGACTTAAAATATACCTGTGCGCGCCACCACTGAAAAAGGCTTGTTGGTCACCTCGTAATTTCAGGATAAAAGTGAACGTTTTGTGTCAGTCTCTTTTTAGCAAATATTGATGACGAAGTTGTGGGGATCGCATTGTTAGCGTTGTCAACAACGCGATGCCTCAGGATTTCGTCATCAAGCTTTCGCGGTCCCCGCGGTGACGATATTTAAAGGGGCGAGGCAACATATTCTTGTCCTTTCAGTAAATACCGCTTAAACGTATTTCTTCAGATTTATAACGAGTTGGTTTCTTTTTTCTCTCCACGCAATGGCAGTCGCAGAAAAATGCAGAAAATACGAGAACCATTGACTCCCTCAACTCGGGGACAGAACAAGCGGTCACGTGGCCTGGAGCCGATCATATGCCGTCAGTGTTTGTCATAGCCACGAGCCGGGGTCGGCAAAGTACTGGGCACAAGCTGTGTTCCACACATTGTTGAGGTTGCGCTATTCCTGTCACTACAGCGATTGGGCACAAGCCATTACCTGAAGGCATGTGAAGGCACTGGCTGTCGAGTGGCCAAATCAAATATTCAAGCGCAGATGCTCATATCCATTGTATGAGCCGCAGGGGATCGGTGGCCGAGTGGTCTAGCGCACACCAGCTCGGACGCGCGTGGAGCAAAGCTCGCGCTGCAGGACCCAGGGGGCCTGTCTGAGCCCCACCCCTGCCCGTTTCCTGATCTGGGACGAGCATCGTCCCGGTGTGCGGTCGTGTATCACCGCTGCGTGGGTGCAACGTTAAAGACCCCAGGCCAGCGGTTGCACTGCACTGGCTAAATTGCTCATCTACAGCGAGTGACTCGTCGCAACTTTGAAATGGCTGAGCAACTACACGCTGTCTAGGTATCCACACAACCCCAATCATTATAGTTGTATAAGCTGCATTTAACAGTCATTACCGCGGAAATCGCAAAGCTTGATGACAATATACTGAGGATCGCGTTGTTGACAAGGCCAACAATCCGATCCCTGCAACATCGTCATCACGTTTTGCGAATGAAAGAACTGAAAAGAAAACGTTTGCTTTAACCCTTGAAATTACGCGGCAATAAGAACGAAATGCTTCTAGTCCGGTGGCATCGAGTGCGGGGGTACTTGGGTTCCACTATTGCCAGTAAACTTGTGTACGGTGAGAAACATTCCTACCTAGTACTAGTTAACGGCCCGTTTAAATTCGGCTAATTGGTGGAAACTAGCATAGCGGGCATTTGATTTGGGCTCGCTACAGTTGTCATGACTCGCATTTGGTAGTGGCTCCTGCCCAATGGCTGCGAAAACGGAAGTAGATGAACCATAACAATTTGCGGAACTCAGTGAGTGTCATGTGCACTACCAACACCATCGCGTGGTTCTGATAAACATGGATGGCATACAATCTGGTTCGGATTACGTGCTCGCTTACTCTGATTACGAGTTTACCTGGTGTAAGAACGCTGCTTCTTTTCTGAAATATTTTCTGCGACTGCCATAGTGTGAAGAAAAAGAAAAAAATCTAATGCGTGTTTTACGGGTTATGAGTGACAGAGAAATATTTCTAAACGGCATAGGAAAAAAACGTACTTTCATATTTTAAAGGGGCCATGCAATTATTTTGTATCTTCTTCGTTCTTAGCGTTCCTCTCCATCCAACTCTGATTACACAGCGTTACCAAAAGTACAGGGGCGAGAGTATGGAGCTAGCAGTTCCAAGAGGAGGGAAGGAAAGAATTACCCTCTTGCTTGGAGCATCATGTACCCCCACGTTGCCATTCTACCTCTGGAAGATTAGTACGTCGCTCAAAATTCGGACAAAAGTTGTTTTGTACCCTCCCCCGCCCGTGTCCGCCCGCAGTACTGCGGGCAACTATCCTCCTAATTGAAAACGAGCATATTGGTGAAGAGATACAAATACTTGAAAGAAGGAAACATCGAGGACAGGGACGGAAACAGTATTTCTTTCAAAGTTAAAGAAGTCCTGTTTTCGTCAGTCCTCGAGTGTTTTATTATTTCAAGCTTCTTTTCAAGTATTCATAACTTTCCTCCGTTCATCCCTAACGTAACAGCGCTGTGAAAGCTACGTGCTCGTTGGGACTGCCACTTCTATCTTTTGCCACATGATCCGACATACGTCGGGAATAATGGGGTCACGTGAGAAGAAAGGGAGGCTGCTGATTGGCCCGGCAGGCGCGTAGAAGCACCACACTGTCAGCTTATCAGGGAACAGAGTATAGGAGATAGTATAGTGGCGCAGTGCTCGTGCCCTGTGCGTGAGCTGGCGCCGGCTGACCTGCTTTGGGTACCGGGGATGTATCACAGCGACAAGGCGGAGAGCTTTCGAAGGAAACAAGATATCAAAAAGTCCGCTGTGTTTTGAAATTTTTGTACCCAAGAGCAGGATTTGACTTTCTTCTCTATTTTTTTGGTCCACTAAATTTGCGATTATTGAAATCCGAATCTATATTCATTTATCCCAGCCCATGTACTTCATTTCATGGCCCACTTTAAATATCCCACGCGAGCTGTTGCCTGAAGCTGGAATATGACGCCCCCTCTACCAATGAAATACACGATACTGCAGAAAATAAAGCGGCACTACACGTCAATCGGCACTCTCCAACATAAGTTGCGTGGCCTCCTTGTTTATCTTAATTTTCTTTTATCTTGCATCCCACACTTACATCCTGATGGGTCCCAGCGGAGTTGGTGTCCTCCAACGAGAAGCACCTCCCGAATGAAAGCCATGGTGTAGGGCATCTTGTGTCTGTTCTCCCATTTCGGGAGCTCTTTCCCAGCCTACGATGTTGTCAACTTCTTGTTGAGGCTTCCTTTGAACACCTTCGGGGTTATGGGCGCAGTTAGTGCGAACTCCACTCTATGCTGGCCCTGACTGTGTTCGTGCCGGCTCCGAACAAATTCAGGGCATTGCCCATCAAAGTCCGCACTGCGAGAGGGGTGTAGGTAGTGACAGAGAGCCATTATTTATCCTTCTAATCGCAGCAGGGAAATCTATGAAAGTTCCCGACATCGTAGAAAATACGGGGGTGGCCTATTACGAGTAAGTTTCAAAGCGACAGCCTTAAGAAGCTTGTTTCGCAGAAAATCCGCCGTCGGAGTCGGCGTCAGTGGCGGATGGGAAAATCTCGATTGGTCGATAGGGTCATAAAGTCACAGCCACATGACCTCGTGCAGGAATATAAAGGGGAAAACAAAGCATATCTGCATTCTGTTTTGCATGGAATGAGTGTAGTTTACACATGACATGTAGTTCTCACATGATTTCACTTCATAAAGTAGTTAATTTGCACTATTAAAAAAATTAAATGAAGTTTATGCGGAACCGGGTTTCGAACCCACGACGCTCCGGTGCGGCCAGAGACGCTACCTACTAGGCTACGGAGACACTTTTTTAGGAACGCTCGCAATCCCGTAGAAAAAAAAAAACAAAAAAAAACGTGACACGAACTGTCGCACAACCAAATGTCGATAGCCCTAGTCCGCCAGTTATTCACACGATGAAACAGATTATCACGCGTCATAGGCTCCCACGACGGTTCCCAGATAAATGCTGCGCACACGCGGTGAAACGTTTGCGCATTCATGGGGTTACAATGAATGACTTGCAACACCTACCATAATTTGGCAATAAGAAAAGCATTTCAGAGCAGTCGCACGGGTGAAAGTGGACAGGTCACACCACCTTCCAGCGAGAAGCGCGCCTGCCGAGGTCGGTGGCGGCACCCGACTCAGTGAGCGTTTGTTTTTCGCGATAACGATGGAGTGGCACGCCAAGGTACTGGCAGGGTTCGCCATCCCAGCTAATGCCTTCATACTCTGAAGGCGTTGTGGCCGACGCCCCATGCTCAAAAGCACGGCACTTGGACCAGTTGACGACCGCGCCTGTGGCGTCACAAACATGATTGCACCAAACTAACTGCGGCGCTGACGCCCTGCTTATCCGGCGAAATATCGCAACGCCGTCTGCGCAACTAACCGAACTTTCACTTGAGCACCGCCCAAACTAAATCCACCGACGCTGTTCGCTGCTGAGCACGCTCAAACAAGAAAGCTCCAAGGATACATTGAAAAATAAAGGCGACAAAGCGCAAGCCCTGCCTGACGGAGGAACGAACGCCTATTGCCTTCAGGGTGACTCCTTGTTAAGAATACGTCTCGTCGTTCGCCCAGTCCTCGTAAGCCATTTTGGCACCCGCCAAGATATCTGAAACCAACACTGGCTCGCTCCAGGACGTCAGAAAAGGAACGTCGTGTTTAACTCGACTCGAAAGCTTTGTCGAGATCAATCTGAAGGCTGGCAACTTCGTTGTCCACGCCGTGATCACATGCCTCTAAAACACAACGTGTCACTTGAATGTTCGTCGGTATGGAGCAGCCCATGTATGCCACAGGTCTGGTGGTCTGGTGTCCACCTATAAGTTGACGGGCAACGTCCTCAGGAAACGTCGTTGACCAGAATATTCACGAAAGATCTTGCAGGTCCACGTTACAGCAGCGTTATAGGCCGTGTTACCTGTGACTTTCTGTAAGCTTATCGACGTCCATCACTTTTTGGGGATGAAAACTGTGTACGCTCGTGTGAACGTAGGTGGTAGCATTTTTACGTTTATACGCTTCAGAATAAAACACGCTACTACAAAGGTGGCTACAGTGCTCTTGAACGTTCTAAAAATCTCCGTCCCTAAACCATCTGGGCCCGGCGTCTTTGAGTTGGGCAGACCGTCAATGGCCCTTTCTATCTCCTGCGTGGTGATAGCGTCCTCGGAGCCGCTTCCTGCTCCCTCTCGGTCGAGCTGAGGAAGAGACTCCAGTAGCCTCTCGCACCAGGGTCGCCAGCTTCGCTTCGACTTGGCTGATCAGGTGGCTGATGGTGTCACCGACGAAAAGCCTTTCGACAACGCTTGGGCTCGTGCTATGGCCTTGGTACTCGATTTCCCGGCAATCGCGTTCCCGTAGCGCGTGCACTTCTCATCAGCCGAGGCGCGCCGTCGCAGGTTGCTCTCCTGACAAATACCTTTCCGAGGCGAGGCTCGAACTACGGCACCCCGGTACCGTTCAGAGGTGCAGCTCGTCTAAGCGCTCCTTGACTCCTTCCAAATCTCTTAAGACCAAGCGCCTGGAGTTCCCACACTCAGCTCTCGGCAGTACTGCCAAGTCGGCGTTTAAGCTGCTTTCATCACGTCAAGCCTCAAACGCTAAAATTGACGACCTTTCCACAGCTGTCATTTTAAACTCTTGTTTGAGGTGTTCCCACGTCTCAAAAACGTCGTCCCCCGTTTGTTCACGCGCACTTTGAAAAATGCTGCCTACTGCTTCTAAAGGCCCATTTACGTTCTTGCTGCCGAATACGACCGACGCACGACCTAATGCAAACAAATGGGACCTGAGCCGTCGCAAGAGGCTTAAAACCGGTCTCGTCTCTCTCCGGCCTACTCCGTTGCGAATGTGGGAACGGCGCGTTAGAATGTTTCATCACTCAGCAGCTTTAAGGTAAGCTTCCAAAGTTTCCAGTTAAAGAGCTTCGTTGGCGCCCTGTCACCTATAGTTGTTCATACCAAACAATGGACCGAAAAAGACAAAAAACAGGCGTGACGCCGGTACTTCCGCAGCAGGGTTGCTACTGAAGGCAATACGTACACTCGATCTAATCGCGCGTGCGGGTTTGCTTGGAAGTGTGTGAAACGAGTCTCTGGCGTTTCGTTCCTCACGGTTCCGGCATCTACCAAATCAAAATCCTCGAGGAGCTCGCTCAAGATGGGAATACTTCTATCTGCTCGCGGCTGGTACGGCGACCTATCAACTGCTGTCACGACGCAGTTAAAATTGCGTACAAGCACAACGGTCCTATCGCATTCTACAAAACGGCGTAAGCCAAAGAAAAAAAGAAACCCGGTCTTTCACCTTGCTGGGGGCAAGCAGAATGAATCGCCCTTCCTCGTCAGTCGTGACGATCAGCTCCGACAATGGCAGGGACTTCCGTAAGAACAAAAAAACAACCTCCCGAAAGACCGAAACAATGGGTAACGCAAACCCCGTACGTAAGTAAAAAAGGCTTTTAGTGCGTTTGCTACCTGCTTCTGCATCAACCATTTTGGTTTCTTGCACCACTAAGAAATCAGGGTATCTCCTTAAATAGCAAACGTTGTACTTGGTACTGTTCTTACGTTAGCTAAGGCCGCGAACATTTAGCGTTGCTACTTTGATCGCTGTATCGAGCGTAAAAATAGTAGAGTCGATACGCAGCACATGCCTTCACGATCTTTCGAAGCCCTCGAAACCAGGCGTTGACGCCTTAATGATTGTCGTGTCGCGGCCTTCCGTCTGCGAGCTTGAAAGGCACCGCCTTAACGCGTCCCCCTCTTTTTCTCTATCACCATCTAAAGGGTTGGGGTCGGGGGTCGTGCCGGGAGCCAAGGGCGCGTCCTCCAGGCCGCGCTTGACGGAGTCTTTGGTCTCGTCCACGACGCGGCTGCCTTCGGGAGTGTTCTCCTTCAAAGGGGGACAGGCGGTAGGTAGAACCACAAGGCATCGGTCGACGTCATCTAACGGGTCGGGGCACCAGAGTGTTGCACAGGGACAGCAACTGTAGACTTCTCGAAGTCTTCGGCCGCGGTGACTTGCGGGGAGGCGTCGTCTCCACCAGGGAGCCCCTGTTGCTCAGCAGCCGGTTGGGCGTCGCGCTGCAGTCTTCGGAGGGCCAGCTCTGCTTCTTCAACCGCCATGGTCAGCGGCGACAACTCGTCCGTCGCAGTTCCGCCGGTGACACGGCGTAGGTCTTGGCGCACTCTTCTTTGTCCTGTCCAAAGCGGTTGCATTCCGAGCACTTCGGTACACGGCAGTCGCGTCTGATGTGCCCGCCGCGGTTACAGCGCAGACAGACCAGCGCGCGTCTTGGGATGACGGTGAGGACGTTGCCTCCGCGGAGCCTCCGCTGGTGCGGTATACTGTCGGGCGGTGACGCCGTTCTTCAGTGTCGTCCGGACGGTGCGCGTGGTCGACTTGATGGCCTCGAATCCCTGGACGTGCCACTTCTCCGGGAGACCTCGACGACTTTGCCATAAGACTCAGAACAGTTTACTCACCGCGTCGTCAGGGACGTGGAAGGGGACCCAGTGCACACAACTGCGCACTTCGGTGGAACACGAGTCGATTATGACGCACCGCAGATTTTTCACGCTCATTACCTTGGAATTCAACAGTCGTTCCTTGGCGTCTGGAGTCCAAAGCGTGGCCAACCAAACATAGTTCCTCTGATACGCGCCTAACGAGGCAATATCAAACAACACAGCGATTCGCTTTAGTTCCCGGCGAGAGTCTTCTATTCGATATAGACACCACTTGAGGTCGAAGTGAAGCAGGGCCGAGTTTAAACTTGTTTGCCCAGCGGGTACATGAGGCAGGACAATCTTGTACTCTTCCGAAGAAGTGCTAGCAAAAGACAAGGAACCACGGCTGGCAAGGGCCGCTATCACCGCTCCATCGGAGCCAGTGGCGTCACGGGGGGGGGGGGGGGGGGGGGGGGCGGACCGCCCCGGAGTGCAGGGCTCAGGGGGGGTGTCGCGGCAGGCCACGAGAGTGGGGGGGGGGGGAGTCGCGGCGGGCCACGCGAAAGCGGGGGAGGGGGGGGGGGTGTCGCGGCAGGCTACCGCCCCGGGTGCCGCTGACCCTCGTGACGCCACTGATCGGAGCTAGTCATCCTGCGACCATCTCGTGCGAGCGCAGAAGGAGAAGCTCCTAGAGCTGCGCAGACACTTTATTTTTATTTATGGCAAGGTGAAGACATTTCAGCACAGCTTACATTGCATATTCATTCTGCCTACAACTTTTCAATGTTGAGTCTAATTGGGAATTCTTAGCACATTGTCTATTCGCTATGTCCCCTAATAAGAAATTAAAGACGTTTACACTTCCCTGTAATGCCGAATTAGAGCGCAACTCTTGAGGAGGACGAGGAGGGTACGTGGGGACGGTATGCCCCTCCTCCTCATTCGTACCCTCTCCTCCTCCCTCCTCATCTACCTCCTCCGCGTGCTTCTCGCCTCTTCCTCTCTCTCCCTCCTCCACGTTTCCTCCTCCTCCCTCCTCTTTCCTCCTTCCGCTCCTCCTCCCCCTCTCCTCATCCTCCCCCTCCTCCCTCCGCCTCCCTCCCGCTCGGTGCATTATGGAAACGTTCCATAAGACAACGCGCGTCGCCACTGGTGCATTATGAGACGTTCCCATAATGCACCGCGCGGTTGCCGAGGCGGCACCGACGCCACTCAAACCGGAAACGGGCGCATAAGAGCTGCGCTCTAAAAATTTCATAGGTAAAGAAACTTCCCGGTCCAACAAGGCGTATGATTCAAACCAGATCACAGAAGAGCACGCAAGAACCCTATAAGTACAGCTGCAACGGAAAAAGAGTAACACAAGTGACCGACGACCGGAGCGGCAAAATCGCGACACGCGGCGCTATTCTTCCCGAGCGCGCCGATAGCGAGAGTGCCAGTCACGTTCCATGTCTTAACGCGAGGGTGGCCGGCAGAAAGCAGCCCATCCTAAAACCCGCCCCCATTTTGAAAGCTATCTTATCCCTCAATTTTCTGCCGGCCGCCCCCGCGTTGAGATATGGAACGTGACTGGCACTCTCGATATCTGCGCGATCGGGAGCAATAGCGCCGCGTGTCGCGATTTTGCAGCTCCGGTCATCGGTCACTTGTGCTACTCTTTTTCCGTTGCAGCTGTACGCACATAAACAATACACGATTATATAAGATGTTAAAGAAAGTTTTTACTAACACTCCATTGACCATACATGCCCCTAAATGGCTATTGCATGTCTCCCACACGATCTCATCCAATGACATGGGCCTATTGAACTTCCTGTACATATAAGATGTTTTACTAGTCGCACTTTGAAAATCCGGCCACTTGCAATCTCATCTCCTCCGTTCGAAAACTGTCTCCTTTCGAAGAGTGTGTTTTAGCAGACTCGGCCACTCGAATTCTGGTTGAAATTCAGCGAGGACTCTACGGATTTGTTTGTATATATTTCTATATATTTCGACATAATATTTCTGGCATTCATCGTATCAAACCTCATACCAAACAACAGCCGTGTTGCTTTAAGTCCACACTTCATCGCTGTTTAAAGGTGTCTGACAAGGAGCGATATAGTATTCGCTTTCTGACTTACGTCTAAGGTTGCGAATCGTCATCTTCTCCTTCTGTACCATGCTAACACCTGCTCAAGAAGGCACCCAATGTCTTGACTGTCAATGTCCATTTTCCCTTCAATTCCGACTGGGATCTGTTGAGCTACTTCCTGGTGGTCTTTCCCTCCAAAAGTGTTTCGGTTCACCTTCAGCCGACTCTCGTTGTTTTGGGAGCCTCGAACGGTTTTCTCCGCTGTTGGTACTTCCGCCACCTCGGTTTTCATGGTAAGTGTAGCATGCATCGATACTTATTCTAGATTGCCGGCATGGCATCCCTAGTCACATCTTCTGCTTCAGTGGCGTCCATAATATGTTCATTCGGCTCTTAATTCGTCTGCAGTGAATGCCTCTGCGACTCTGGCGTACGTTTTCACAAATACGATAACCACTATGTCCAAATCAGAAACACTTCGGACATTTCGGAACTCGACACTCCCATCGTATGTGTCCTTTGCGTTTACTGCGTAAACAGAGCGCTGCACGACCTAGGATGACAATCAACGCTGTTCCGCCAAATGTCTTCATCTGGTGGAGTACGTCTTTGATGTCTACGCCTGTCTTCAGTTCCAATCGGGCTAATGTGGTTGCCGACTCCACAACTTCAAAACCTTCAGCATGCATGCATGTTTCCCTCGAAAGTTCAGTTACGCTCCCGTAGGGCTCGAAGAGCTTACGTACGACCTCGTTGGGTACATGGAAGGGCACGCAGTGTAGTCTGAGGCGCACTTCAGTACTATTAGGGCCAAGACTCAAACACCTCTAGGTTCTTACCTTAGCACCCTGACCACCATCACCCCTGTTTTGCCGCTGCAGATCGAAGGGTCAGCATCCACACGTGATTTATATCGTAGGACCCGTAGCGGCGATTTCCTTCCATCATCGCACCTTCCAAGCTCCTCTCGAAATTACTCGATCCGGTAGGGTTGTCCTCGGAAGTCAAAGTGTAAAAGCACTGATTTTAGCGGAACAGTTCCCGCGATCAGCAGTGGCAGGATAACTTTTATTCACCATTTGAGGCAAAAGACGGTGATCCCTGTGCGTGTTACGCTGTTGAAAACGTTCCTTGGGAACTCATACTTTTCGAGCGTTCCACTTTTTCGCCGTCTCCAGGCCACGCAGACAGGCTTGACGCCTTAGGAATATGAGGCGAAGGTTCATATTTAGATTCTAGCGTTCACATCTTAAAGGCGAAGCTTAAGCGTCATCCTGTTATTTTCCTGTTTCGCGAAACGTTTTTCGGCGTTTTTATTGACCGAGCCTCAGTCTTATCGGGTAGAAGCAATAATAAGATGTTTGGGATCGTTTCTTAAAGCGCCACGAAAAAGAAAAAAAAGTTCTTTTTTTAAATTGTCTGGTTGGGACACGCGTGTCAACAAGTACCAAAGGGACTGCGATTGGCGGACCACAGTTTTTCACACAGGGGACCAAGCCTTGCTGAACCGACACCTTTCACCGTCCGGTCGTTTGGCAGCAGCGCGGCATTGAAGCGACGTGCTTAACCCCTGCTACGCCATCTTACAGGTTTGCAAGATCTTTCCCATTTGAATCTTTGCCAGATATTGTCGCCGCAGCGGCTGCCACTGTTATTTGTGCCTTGTGTGTTTAGTGATCGTGGTTTCTGATACCTAAAATGGGAAAGGACAACCAAAGAGACCTTGTAAAGGCGTTAGATGAGGTTCCGCTGTGAAATCTGGGCAGATATGGGAGGACTGAGAGAGAGTGTGAAATTTTGTAACGATACATGTGACGGCGTCAAGGACATCAAAAATGAAATGAAAGAAGTGAGGAGCGAGATACAGCAACTAACAGCGCGCAACCAAGAACTCGATGCAGAAAACTGCAGACTCAACGCAAGGGTCGAGGAACTGGACCAATATAAAAGATCAAATAACATAGAAATCAAAGGAATACCATCCGAGGAGGACCTTACTGACGTTGTTAGTTGAATCTGCAGTCTTATTGATGCACCAATAAATGACTCTGACATCGACGTCTGCCATCGCGTGCCAACGTTTGAGGCGGGACACAAAAAACATTATCGTACGTTTTGTCCACCGCACAAAGAGGAACAAGGTACTGGAAAAGGCCAAAAAGCATAGATTAACCACTGCGTCTCTTGATTATGGAGGTACTGCCTGCCCCATATATGTCAACGAGCACCTCACGAGTCTCAACAAAAAATTACTTGGAGCGGCCATTGCACAAAAGCGTAGAGTGGGATGGCGTTTCGTGTGGTCGGCCGGAGGAAAGATTTTCGGTCGCAAAAATGACACCGCTGAAGCAGTTCGAATCATGTGCCTTGATGATGCTGCAAAAATTGCAAACTAAAAAGAAAATGTTGAGATATCGCCTTAAATAGTGACCAAGAAGTTTCAATGGCTGATAGTTCGTCTAGATGCTTATATGATGATCGCTCATCTCTTAACGAGAAATTCCAATGCTCCTAACCAAACCTTTCTGTAATGCATCTAAATGCGAGAAGCATAAAAAATAAAGAAGACAATCTTAACGACTTTATTTCTTCCGTATGCGTAAAAGTTAGATGTTCTCTTGTTCATGGAAACATGGCTATCAGGAAATGACGCAGCCCCAAATAGTCAACATTACAAGTATGACGGAATTGTTGGGGATAAAGGGAAAGGCGGAGAAGTGGCAATTTACACAAAACAAAGTACGAAGTTATTGGCGATTTCGGCAAACTTGATATAAACATAGAATGCATGACAATTATAATTAAACAGTCATTTCTGTAGCGTACCGCCCACCCTCGGGCCGCATGTTAGCTTTTTTGAATTCATAGATGAACCACTCCGTTATGTGGGTTCAATTGGTGCCTCACTTATGATACTTGGAGACGTTAACATAATACACAACTTCTCAAGATGCAGACGCGAGAGAATTTAGTGACCTTTTAACACAATATGCCAGTGTAAATCTGATCACGATACCTACTAGAGTGACCGCTGAAACTGCGACTACGCTTGACATCTGTCTAACTAATTTAGAAAAAAAGATACTACATCAGGTGTCTTCGCTGAGAATAGTAGTGACCATGTGCCTATTTATTGTTTAAGCTCTGTTTATAAAGAAAACAAAAAACACAAACGAACATACTTTTTTAGGGAAATAAACTCGGAATCCTTAGCGAAATTCTGTAGTCTAATAGAAAGAGTAGACTGGAATGCTGCATGTTCAGAGGGGAGTCTTGATGTAGCCTATTCAATTTTCTTGAATAAGTTCAAAAAGTGTAGTGATGAAGCGTTTCCTCTTAAAACAGCAAAGCCCAGAAAAAAAAGCAGAGAAAACCATGGGTCACTTCTGATATGTATAAAGTAATAACTGATAAGAACAAAACGTATCATACATTTATTCAGACTCGTGATATAAACCTCCTACATTAATTCAAAAAGAAAAGAAACAAACTGAACTCAGAGTTGTGGGACTAAAGGAGGGAGGATTACGCACATTTACGTCTGTGGACCGGTGCTCAAAGGGGAATCCGATGCTTGTCCCACCGCGCGGCCGACGGCTACCAGTGAGGGCGGTCGCCGCGCCGGGTTCGGCCAACGCCATGCCAACAATGATAGGTGCCGTGGCTCCACGTTGGGCGCCATTTTGTGGGAATAAAGGAGGGAGGATTACGCACCTTTAAGTCTGGGGACCGGTGCTCAAAGGGGAATCCAATGCCCGTTCCATCGCGCGGCCGACGGCTACCAGCGAGGGCGGTCGCCGCGCCGGGTTCGGCCAACGCCATGCCAACAATGATAGGTGCCGTGGCCCCACGTTGGGGGCCATTTTGTGGGAATAAAGGAGGGAGGATTACGCACCTTTAAGTCTGGGGACCGGTGCTCAAAGGGGAATCCGATGCTTGTCCCACCGCGCGGCCGACGGCTACCAGCGAGGGCGGTCGCCGCGCCGGGTTCGGCCAACGCCATGCCAACAATGATAGGTGCCGTGGCCCCACGTTGGGTGCCATTTTGTGGGAATAAAGGAGGGAGGATTACGCACCTTTAAGTCTGGGGACCGGTGCTCAAAGGGAATCCGATGCTTGCCCCACCGCGCGGCCGACGGCTACCAGCGAGGGCGGTCGCCGCGCCGGGTTCGGCCAACGCCATGCCAATAATGATAGGTGCCGTGGCCCCACGTTGGGGGCCATTTTGTGGGAATAAAGCGAGGAGGATTACGCACCTTTAAGTCTGGGGACCGGTGCTCAAAGCGGAATCCGATGCCTGTCCCACCGCACGGCCGACGGCTACCAGCGAGGGCGGTCGCCGCGCCGGGTTCGGCCAACGCCATGCCAACAATGATAGGTGCCGTGGCCCCACTTTGGGTGCCATTTTGTGGAATAAAGGAGGGAGGATTACGCACCTTTAAGTCTGGGGACCGGTGCTCAAAGGGGAATCCGATGCTTGTCCCACTCGCGCGGCCGACGGCTACCAGCGAGGGCGGTCGCCGCGCCGGGTTCGGCCAACGCCATGCCAACAATGATAGGTGCCGTGGCCCCACGTTGGGGGCCATTTTGTGGGAATAAAGGAGGGAGGATTACGCACCTTTAAGTCTGGGGACCGGTGCTCAAAGGGGAATCCGATGCTTGTCCCACCGCGCGGCCGACGGCTACCAGCGAGGGCGGTCGCCGCGCCGGGTTCGGCCAACGCCATGCCAACAATGATAGGTGCCGTGGCCCACGTTGGGCGCCATTTTGTGGGAATAAAGGAGGGAGGATTACGCACCTTTAAGTCTGGGGACCGGTGCTCAAAGGGGAATCCGATGCTTCTCCCACCGCGCGGCCGACGGCTACCAGCGAGGGCGGTCGCCGCGCCGGGTTCGGCCAACGCCATGCCAACAATGATAGGTGCCGTGGCCCCACGTTGGGCGCCATTTTGTGGGACTAAAGGAGGGGAGGATTACGCACCTTTAAGTCTGGGGACCGGTGCTCAAAGGGGAATCGATGCCCGTCCCATCGCGCGGCCGACGGCTACCAGCGAGGGCGGTCGCCGCGCCGGGTTCGGCCAACGCCATGCCAACAATGATAGGTGCCGTGGCCCACGTTGGGCGCCATTTTGTGGGAATAGAGGAGGGAGGATTACGCACCTTAAAGTCTGGGGACCGGTGCTCAAAGGGGAATCCGATGCCTGTCCCACCGCGCGGCCGACGGCTACCAAGCGAGGGCGGTCGCCGCGCCGGGTTCGGCCAACGCCATGCCAACAATGATAGGTGCCGTGGCCCCACGTTGGGCGCCATTTTGTGGGACTAAAGGAGGAGGATTACGCACCTTTAAGTCCGGGGACCGGTGCTCAAGGGGAATCCGATGCCCGTCCCATCGCGCGGCCGACGGCTACCAGCGAGGGCGGTCGCCGCGCCGGGTTCGGCCAACGCCATGCCAACAATGATAGGTGCCGTGCGCCCACGTTGGGCGCCATTTTGTGGGAATAAAGGAGGAGGATTACGCACCTTTAAGTCCGGGGACCGCGTGCTCAAGGAATCCGATGCTTGTCCCACCGCGCGGCCGAACGGCTACAAGCGAGGGCGGTCGCCGCGCCGGGTTCGGCCAACGCCATGCCAACAATGATAGGTGCCGTGGCGCCACGTTGGGCGCCATTTTGTGGGAATAGAAGAGGGAGGATTAAGCACCTTTAAGTCTGGGGACCGGTGCTCAAAGGGGAATCCGATGCCCGTCCCATCGCGCGGCCGACGGCTACCAGTGAGGGCGGTCGCCGCGCCGGGCTCGGCCAACGCCATGCCAACAATGATAGGTGCCGTGGCCCCACGTTGAGGCGCCATTTGTGGGAATAAAGAAGGAGGATTACGCACCTTTAAGTCTGGGGACCGGTGCTCAAAGGGGAATCCGATGCCCGTCCCATCGCGCGGCCGACGGCTAGCAGTGAGGGCAGTCGCCGCGCGGGGTTCGGCCAACGCCATGCCAACAATGATAGGTGCCGTGGCTCCACGTTGGGTGCCATTTTGTGGGAATAAAGGAGGGAGGATTACGCACCTTTAAGTCTGGGGACCGGTGCTCAAAGGGGAATCCGATGCCCGTTCCATCGCGCGGCCGACGGCTACCAGCGAGGCGGTCGCCGCGCCGGGTTCGGCCAACGCCATGCCAACAATGATAGGTGCCGTGGCCCCGCGTTGGGGGGGCCATTTTGTGGGAATAAAGGAGGGAGGATTACGCACCTTTAAGTCTGGGGACCGGTGCTCAAGGGGGAATCCGGTGCTTGTCCACCGCGCGGCCGACGGCTACCAGCGAGGGCGGTCGCCGCGCCGGGTTCGGCCAGCGCCATGCCAACAATGATAGGTGCCGTGGCCCCACGTTGGGGGCCATTTTGTGGGAATAAAGGAAGAGGATTGACACTGCCTTTAAGGTCGGGGGACCGGTGCCGAAAGGGGAATCCGATGCTTGTCCACCCGCAGCCGACGGCTACCAGCAGGAGCGGTCGCCGCGCCGGGTTCGGCCAACGCCATGCCAACAATGATGGGTGCCGTGGCCCCACGTTGGGCGCCATTTTGTGGGACTAAAGGAGGGAGGATTACGCACCTTTAAGTCTGAGGGACCGGTGCTCAAGGGGAATCCGATGCCCCGTCCCATCAGCGCTGGCCGACGGCTACCAGCGAGGGGCGGTCGCCGCGCCGGGTTCGGCCAGCGCCATGCCATACTATGATAGGTGCGGTGGCCCCACGTTGGGCTCCATTTTGTGGGAATAAAGGAGGGAGGATTGCAGCGCACCTTCAGGTCATGGGGACCGGTGCTCAAGGGAGATCCGATGCTTGTCCCCCACCGCGCGGCCGACGGCTACCAGCGGGGAGCGGTCGCCGCGCCGGGTTCGGCCAACGCCATGCCAACAATGATAGGTGCCGTGGCCCCACGTTGGGCGCCATTTTGTGGGAATAAAGGAGGGAGGATTACGCACCTTTAAGTCTGGGGACCGGTGCTCAAGGGGAATCCGATGCCCGTCCACGTCAACGCGGCCGACGGCTACCAGCGAGGGCTGTCGCCGCGCCGGATCCGGCCAACGCCATGCCAACAATGATAGGTGCCATGGCCCCACGTTGGAGCGTCATTTTGTGGGAATAAGGAGGGAGGATTACGCACCTTTAAGTCTGGGGACCGGTGCTCAAGGGAATCGATGCGCTCCATCGCGCGGCCGACGGCTACCAGCGAGGGCGGTCGCCGCGCCGGGTTCGGTAACGCCATGCCAACAGCGATTATGATAGGTGCCGTACCCACGTTGGGCGCCATTTGCTGGGAATAAAGAGGAGGATTACGCACCTTTAAGTCTGGGATTGGTGCTCAAACAGAATCGATGCCCGTCCCATCGCGCGGCCGACGGCTACCAGTGAGGGCGGTCGCCGCGCCGGGTTCGGCCAACGCCATGCCAACAATGATAGGTGCCGTGGCCCCACGTTCGGCGCCATTTTGTGGGAATAAAGGAGGGAGGATTACGCACCTTCGTCTGGGGACCGGTGCTCAAGGGGAATCCGATGCCCGTCCCATCGCGCGAGCATTGACTGCCAGCGAGGCGGTCGCCGCGCCAGTTCGGCCAACGTCATGCCAACAATGATAGGTGCCATGGCCCACGTTGGGCGCCATTTTGTGGGAATAAGGGAGGATTACGCACCTTTAAGTCCTGGGGACCGGTGCTCAAAGGGAATCCGATGCTTGTCCCACCGCGCGGCCGACGGCTACCAGCGAGGGCGGTCGCCGCGCCGGGTTCGGCCAACGCCATGCCAACAATGATAGGTGCCGTTGCCCCACGTTGGGCGCCATTTTGTGGGAATAAAGGAGGGAGGGATTAGCACCTTTAAGTCTGGGGACCGGTGCTCAAGGGGAATCCGATGCCCGTCCCATCGCGCGGCCGACGGGCTACCAGCGAGGGCGGTCGCCGCGCCGGGTTCGGCCAACGCCATGCCAACAATGATAGGTGCCGTGGCCTAGCCGGGCGCCATTTTGTGGGAATAAAGGAGGGAGGATTACGCACCTTCAGTCTGGGGACCGGTGCTCAAAGGGGAATCCGATGCTTGTCCACCGCGCGGCCGACGGCTACCAGTGAGGGCGGTCACCGTGAGGTTCAACGCCATGCCAACAATATAGGTGCCGTGGCCCTACGTTGGGCGCATTTGTGTAAATAAGGGAGGAGGATTACGCACCTTTAAGTCTGGGGACCGGTGCTCACAGGGAATCCGATGCCCGTCCCATCGCACGGCCGACGGCTACGTGAGGAGCGGTCGCCGCGCCGGGTTCGGCCAACGCCATGCCAACAATGATGGCTGCCGTGGCCCCACGTTGGGTGCCATTTGTGGAATAAGGAGGAGGGATTACGCACCTTTAAGTCTGGGGCCGGTGCTCAAAGGGAATCCGATGCCCGTCCCATCGCGCGGCCGACGGCTACCAATTGAGGGCGGTCGCCGCCGGGTTCGGCCAACGCCATGCCAACAATGATAGGTGGCGTGGCCCACGTTGGGTGCCGGCCTGTGGGAATAAGGGGGAGGATTACGCACTTCGGTCTGGGGCCCGGTGCTCAAGGGGAATCGATGCCGATCGCTCCGCGGCCGACGGCTACGTGAGGGCGGTCGCCGCGCCGGGTTCGGTCAACGCCATGCCAACAATGATAGGTGGCGTGGCCCCACGTTGGGTGCCATTTTGTGGGAATAAAGGAGGGATGATTACGCATCTTTAGTCTGGGGCCCGGTGTCAAGGGAATCGAGTGCCGTCCATACATGTGGCCGACGGCTACCAGTGAGGGCGATGCGCGCCGGGTTCGGCCAACGCCATGCCAACAATGACAGGTGCCGGCCCCACGTTGGGGCGCCATTTTGTGGGAATAAAGGAGGGAGGTCACCTTAAGTCTGGGGACCGGTGCTCAAAGGGGACCGATGCCGTCCACCGCGCGGCCGACGGCTACCAGCGAGGGGCGGTCGCCGCGCCGGTTCGGCCGGCCCGTCAACAATGATGGTGCCGTTGCCCCACGTTGAGCGCCATTTGCGGGAATAAAGGAGGAGGATTACGCACTTTAAGTCTGGGGACCGGTGCTCAAGCGGGAATCCGATGCCCGTCCCATCGCGCGGCCGACGGCTACCAGCGAGGGCGGTCGCCGCCAGGTTTGGCCAACGCCATGCCAACAATGATAGGTGCCGAGCCCCACGTTGGGCGCCATTTTTGTGGGAATAAAGTGAGGGAGGATTGCGCACCTGCAGTCTGGGACCGGTGCTCAAGGGGAATCCGATGCTTGTCCCACCGCGCGGCCGACGGCTACCAGTGAGGGCGGTCGCCGCGCAGGGTTCGGCCAACGCCATGCCAACAATGATGAGTGCCGTGGCCCCACGTTGGGCGCCATTTTCGTGTAAATAAAGGAGGGAGGATTACGCACCTTTAGGTCCGGGGACCAGTGCTCAAGGGGAATCCGATGCCCGTCCCCATCGCGCGGCCGACGGCTACCAGCGAGGGCGGTCGCCGCGCCGGGTTCGGCCAACGCCATGCCAACAATGATAGGTGCCGTGGCCCCACGTTGGGCGCCATTTTGTGGGAATAAAGTGAGGGAGGATTACGCACCTTTAAGTCTGGGGACCGAGTGCTCAAAGGGGAATCCGATGTCCGTCCCATCAGCGCGGCCGACGGCTACCAGTGAGGGCGGTCGCTGCGCCGGTTCGGCCAACGCCATGCCAACAATGATAGGTGCCGTGGCTCCACGTTGGGTGCCATTTTGTGGGAATAAGGAGGGAGGATTACGCACCTTTAAGTCTGGGGTCCGAGTGCTCAAAGAGGAATCCGATACCCGTCCCATCGCGCGGCCGACGGCTACCAGTGAGGGCGGTCGCCGCGCCGGGTTCGCCAACGCCATGCCAACAATGATAGGTGGCGTGGCCCCACGTTGGGTGCCATTTTGTGGGAATAAAGGAGGAGGATTACGCACCTTCAAGTCTGGGGCCCAGTGCTCAGCGGGAATCCGATGCCCGTCCCATCGCGCGGCCGACGGCTACCAGTGAGGGCGGTCGCCGCGCCGGGTTCGGCCAACGCCATGCCAACAATGATAGGTGGCGTGGCCCCACGTTGGGTGCCATTTTGTGGGAATAAAGGAGGAGGATTACGCACCTTTAAGTCTGGGGCCCGGTGCTCAAGGGGAATCCGATGCCCGTCTCATCACGCGGCCGACGGCTAACAGCGAGGGCGGTCGCCGCGCCGGGTTCGGCCAACTCATGCCAACAATGATAGGTGCCGTGGCCCCACGTTGGGTGCCATTTTGTGGGAATAAAGGAGGGAGGATTACGCACCCTTAAGTCTGGGGACCGGTGCCTCAGCAGGAATCCGATGTCCGTCCCATCGCCCGGCCGACGGCTGCCAGCGAGAGCGGTCGCCGCGCCGGGTTCGGCCAACGCCATGCCACCGATGATAGGTGCCGTGGCCCCACGTTGGGGCCATTTCAGGGGAATAAAGGAGGAGGATTACGCACCTTTAAGTCCGGGGACCGGTGCTCAAAGGGAATCCGGATGCGCGTCCCATCGCGCGGCTGACCGGCTACCAGCACGAGGGCGGTCGCCGCGCCGGGTTCTGCCAATGCGCATGCCAGAACGATGATCCCGGTATCCAACAGCGCGTATTGAGTACCCGGGGTCCCCAACAAAACACTGCGGTCAAGCGGGCTGTGGACACAGTGTGCCGCAGTGCCCACCAACCTGAGAGCCAAGGGGTAATTTCGAGCGGAGTCATCGCCGGTCGGACGAGCTCACGCCGTCCGACCGGCGTGAGCTCGTCCGACAATTTGAAGGTATATATGACGACTCAACGAAAGATATGGGAAACGATAAAATACATGTAAAACAGAAAGCAAAAAAAACAGCCTTATAGAAGAACTTTTGGTGCAAGATAAGATTGTGACCGGCAAAGAAGCCACCAGATAACATGAATCAGCATTTTATAAATGTAGGGAAGTACACACTAGTACAGATAAACAGTAGTGTGCGAAAACTTCGAGTATAGATAGCCTCATGGATTCTATAATGTTGGTCCCGATATCACCTTCAGGAATAGATGTAATCATTAAAAATCTAGAATATGGTTCGGCGGCCGGTGATGATGCCATTAAGCTCCCAACCTATTAAATATGTAGCGTCAATATTAACTCCGGTCCTGTCTAACATAGGAAATAAAATGTTACTAAGCGGAATTTTTCCAAACAAACTAAAATTGCCAGAATTCATCCTATCCACAAAGGAGGGGAGTAAACAACATAAAAAACTATAGACCAATCTCTATTTTATCGATTAATTTCAAAAAATTTCGAAACTACTATAAAGAATAGGCTGGAATGTTTTTTTTTAATAAACACAAAGTTATAACGTCTTCACCATATGGATTCCATAAGCATAAATCTACGGAGTAAGCTCTTCTAGATATCAAAGACAAAATAATTACAAACAATGAAAGTAAATTATATACTTTTGGGCTTTTTCCTGAACCTAAAAAAAAGCATTTGACGCTGTGCAGCACGAAATATTACTGCATAAACTAGGTAGGTATGGTATATGTGAAATCGCACAAAAACTAGTAAAGAGTTATTGAACAGATCGATATCAATATGTAACTACTAATAAGATATCCTCTTCCACTTCAATGTACAACATGGTTTTTCCCAGGGATCCAATTTTAGGCCCCTATAATTTTTAATATATATAAATGATCTGACCAAAATATCTGGCCCGCAGGAGGTAACCAGGTATGCTGATGATTCAACATATGCTTTAGTGGAAAAACAAAACAAGGTAATTGAACTAGCCGCAAACTGCATATCTCATAAAACTGTCACAATGGCTTCAAGGAAGTATATTGCAATTAAACGTTTAAACCATGCTAAATCACCGGGACGCCGATAGTATAAGCATCAAATTTGAAGGCTTGGAACCGGGAGGCAAGCGAGCAAAGCAAATGTTTAGGTGTTTGGGTTAGTGAGGAATCATCGTGGGAGCACTCATATTGCCAAGCGGTATAGGTGACCTGTCCAGAATTGTAAGCACTTTGTATAAAATCAGAAATTTTATCCCGTGTTGGCTGCTTAAAAATATGAATCACTCTTTGTTTCTTTCAAAACTAAGCTAAGCAATTTCGGTCTGGGGGACAGCACCGGCCTCAAACTATAATAAATTCATAGTCCTTCAAAAAATAATTTTACGTATCATCGGAAACTACAAGGGGGATTACAGGAATCTACGTGCGGAACCTTTGTTCTTAAAACAACCACGTGCTTAGGGAAAATCAAATATATATTACTTTAAACTGGTTCAATTAATCCACAGAAATAGAAGCTACTTAACGCCAGAAGATGAACTAACACCAGTGTACGATATTCGACGCCCGAAACAAAAAGTACCTATTATACGAACAAATTACGGTCGACAAACTTTAGCCTTCGAGACTGCTACAATATTGAATCGTGACGTAATGCTCGAATTAAACTTTGAGGTTTCAATGTCCCAGTTTAAAAGAGATTGCAACACAAATTTACTGTGCAGTGCTCTCACAATTTGTTAGATACTGCTCGTCTTCCTTGAAACTGCAATCGTATTTTGTAGAGCAATGATCTTACCTTTCTCGTTACTTCGTCTTTCGAACGGTCTTTTCAGTCTATACAAAGTAATGGTATAAAATGTTATTTTGTATTTTGAAATTATTTCTTTTGTAGCATCATGTTTTTTACATGACTTTTCTCAAATTATATCTTGCATAAACTTGTGTAACACTGTTGTGATCTAGACTATTGGATCATACCCCGTATAGGTATCTAATACTTACCTGTTTTAGTGTGCTTAAGCTATAAAACTCTATATTTGGTAACAGATTAGGATATTGAACTTGCATGAATTTAATGTATATGAACTTGATAGGTATGATGTATTATATGTATATGCGATGTATTGTATGTGTAGGTTGATGACCGCTTAATACCAAGAGGGGCTAAGGCCTTGTCAGGCAGTCGTTCCTTTAGCCTTAGACCCCTCTCCGGAACATGTATCCGCAGATACATGTTATAAAGAAAACAAAATTTGACGCTAAAAACAATTATAGAGCAATATTGACGGCGCGAGATTTATTTTAAAACGTGCGCGCAAAGTCCATGACGTCACGAAATGGTCACACGCTCTTTCGACCTCAACGAGTTGGCTATATACTCGCTCCACCTTAACGTGATGGCCAAGCCGATCCACCTCTCCTCGACGCACCCGAAATGCCGAGAGAGAAAACAAGTGAAAAGGAGGTGACTACCGAGTACATCGAGTCCCGCGCCGTTAACATTGCCCTAAAAATTGCGTCCCGCGCCTTGTCTGTGTATATACTCTTCTACTGGTTCGTCGTTTGTTTGAGCTGTATTCCGCTCCGGTGCATCACCAGCTCGCCCAGATTTCTACGCATCTAAGAAATGTTTTTCGCGTAAAATTTATATTTTGTCACGCGTGTCCCTCCCAGACTGTTAAAAAAAGATTTTTGTTTTCAGTGGCTTTATGAGTTGTCCATGACAATTACGCAAGTAAAAATGCACTCACGATTGAAGCTTGAGCTGACTCCGTTACTCCTCGTTTATCTTCTTGAGGTAAGCATCCATAAAGTCCCTATTCACGTCTGGACTTAGCGTCTTCGAACGTTGGTCGACCTCTTTTCTGAAGGAAACGTTAGGGTGCCTTATTTTACTTGACAATTCATGGTGATACTATTCTGGACAAAATTTAGAAATGTAAAGTTAACTGCAGAAACGACGATGGCTGTACTCATACAGTCTCGGTCTCAATTTGTTAGAATAAGCAGTCTGCATGGAAGAAGTTCTTTGGTTCATTTTGTGCGAGGATCTCCTAGAGCGTTCCGATAGCCGCTCACTGGGCGCTGTCATCTTTGTCTACAAAGCTGTGGAGCACGTTTTGAGCGTGCGCACTTGCCCTCCCCTTCAAAGTATCAGAGGCCACGCGCGCGTTCAGCGCTCCTTCACTCGTCATTATTTTCGGGGTTATGAGGGTGGGACAGACACATACTCGCCTGATAAACTCAAGCATACTGTCCGCGTGCGCACGGACGATACTGGACTTGGACGATGGAAGGTAGGAGAGCAGCTTGCGCAAGTCAAAGAAGTCGGTTATGACAAATATGTAACCGGAACGAAG
>JAZHYW010058342.1:0-23175 GCA_037355805.1 Ixodes ricinus
AAAAAAAGTCAGCAGATTGATCCCCAAAAAGTCAGTAGATTTGCACAAAAATCAGTAGATTCTATGAAATCTGTGTTCTGCCATGTTTTGCTATTTCCATTAAACCACACTTCGAAGAAATTGTATAGAGTAACAAATGCCATGGTAATATACACAAATAAAAATGAAAAAAAGCCAGAACAGTTCACGTATACCCAACTAAAGCTTACCTGTTTTATGGAGGACAAAGTAAAATGGCACCGTGAATGTTTCTTTTTTTTATTATTATCGTTGACTAGTGTTGCGATTTCTAGGATTATTCTCTGAAATCAAGACTGAGCCACTTTTGGGATCAACAGATGAGTGCGACAGTGCGACATCCACCTGTCGCTATTATTGAACCGAAACCAAAACAAGACGTTCCGGCAAGTGCGCGCGTACATGTCCAATGGAAGTCCTCTGCAAGCTGCCATCTTTCCTTTCTGGGCTGTGGAAGGTTTTTGACGCAACGCTGTCGGCGCGGAGCACTGTTGAGGCTACGTGTCGTCTGCTACTGGCTTATTTCTTTTTCGCCTGACCCAAAGTTCGCGTTTAAACGTGGAGAAACTTAATTTGTTAGCTTTTTAAGCTGCCGAGGAATAACATTCAATCATTTTCTTGCCAGAGCCTGCCAAATAAAAATAAAGAACTGAAATTTGGATGTCGATCCCATGTATTCCGCCGGGCGAATAAATGAAAATGGCGGCCCTCTCCGCTCAGCTCGGAGCAGCCAAGAGTTCAGACGCATGCGCTCACGCCTCTCGCTCTGCTCCTCGGGCTGATTGGCTCACTCGGGAGAGGGACGTTATTGCGGCAAGATCATAGACTGACCAAACTCCCCCCCTATATGGCTCTGGCCCGGATGTCACCGACGACGGGCTTCTGGGCCATTTAGCCAGTGCTTCGTTGTTAATTCTGGGAGAATATGAGTTCCTTTTGATGGGTGACCCTGGGAACTGAAGGGACCAAGTAATAAATTTTAATATGTTTACTAAAAAAAAAGTCAGTAGATTTTCTTTTTTTTTCAGTGAATCAGTAGACTCAGCAAGAAATCAGTAGATCTACTGATAAATCAGTAGACCTGGCAACACTGATACACGACTCTCGTGTTAATAACTATCGATACGCGACAAGTGATTGAACGTAGACTGTGATGACTGTATTGACACATGACTGTATCACATTAATCTCAAGTGTGCTGAGTGAATAACTCTCCAGTGCTGAGTGAATAACCTCCAGTGCATCAAGATCTACATCCATAGTCGTGCATCATTGAGTGCTCCCTCCAAAACTAGAACTCTCTCTCCCCTTTTCTTCCCACTTCCCTCTCCCAAAGCAAAGTAGCCAGCCCCGGAAATTCCAGGGCTAACCTCTTGCTTTTCTTTTCATTATTTAAAAAAAAAAACACCCGAGTTTACTTCATGCTTAGAGTCACTAAATGAGCTGCGCTTAAGGTATCGGCACTCCGTTCCCCTAAATTGTTTTGAACACCGCCATTTTGGGTCTTCTGCAGAGCAAACGCAACTGCCGATCGTCATGACCCAAAAGTGCGACTTCCTCAGCATTAGATGCGGTGCTAGGAAGCTGATGCAATATTGCTATGCTCTGTCGCGGGTTGTTTAAACATTTGTGGAGGACGGAAAGGCGTTTCCTGTGATTTTAGATAAAGCTTCAGATAACTGGCAACCATGATTTTAAGCCACAATATGGCCAAGTGTCGTTACTCTGAAGCGTAGCTAGTTTACTGGCACTAGCGGGAACAATGAGGAAGAGGCAGGTGTCAAAGGTAGTGGCTTGTGGAATCCACGGGGCTTACGTCATGGCCCCTCCAGGTATTACAAGCTTCTTGAACAAGGGCATGAATAGTGTCATTAAATAAGCTACGCTTCAGAGTAGCGACATTTGGCCATATTGTGGCTTAAAATCATGGTTGCCAGTTATCTGAAGCTTTATCTGAAATCACAAGAAACGCTTTTCCGTCCTCCACTTTAAAGAGTTTGCGACAAAGCAAAGCAATATTACATGAGCTTCCTAACACCGAATCTAATGCTGAGGAAGTCGCACTTTTGAATCATGACGATCGGCAGTTGCGTCTGCTCTGCACAAGCACCAAAATGGCGGCGCCCACAACACTGTCGGGAAGAGAGTGCCGATACTCTAAGCGCAGCTCATTTATTGGCTCTAGTTCCCGCGAACCTCCTTTCCCCTGACTGAAACTGAAACTAAATATGAATAATACACCATTATTATAGCTTATTTAGTTATAACCAACTACACATAATGAGAGGAGGAAGCGGCCGGGTAGGAGAAACGCGGGTTTTATGTGCGACCGTTCTAACCGTCTCAAAAGAGAGAACGCGCGAGCTTGCGCTGGTTTAAAAAAAGACGATCCAAAGAAAAGAGGCGGCACGCTGTGTTCTTTGTGATTGTGCGTCTAATTGCAAATTGTTGTGTGTATGTTTATACAGCCGGAAGTTAGTCTGCCTTAGTGGGCGTCTGGTGTCTCAGCTGTAGATGAGCAATTTAGCCAGTGCGGTACAACCGCAAACCTGGGGTCTTTAACGTGCACCACGCAGTAGTGATACACGACCGCACGCCGGTACGATGCTCTTCCAGATCGAAACGGGCAGGGGCGGGGTGGGTTCTGCAGCGCGAGCTTTCGCTCCACGTGCTCCGAGCTGGTGTGCGCTAGACCATGCACTCGGCCACCGATCCCCCCCCTCCCCCTTGTGCCTCTAATTTATATACAGGTATAAGTATTTGAAGATCGACGATGGACGTCGATCGTCTCGAGGTAATGTAACGTAATAACATTATATAAATAATAAACATATTGAAGGACTGAACGACTCAATTTTTCAATTCTTGGATTGTAATATGGCGGTAGCCTATTGTACTTACTGTTGATGAAGAGCAATATGAGGTGACGAGGTAATGATTAAATGATGAGGCTCTATAAGGACGACGACATTAGTGGGTGTCGAACCACAACGTACAGTGCCAGACTTGTTTCAAGTATCGTGTACCCAAAGACCTTTCTTCACCCGCAACAGAATATGGTAGAATCAATGAGGATGCTGCTTTACAACTGTACGTGGAACAGGAAAACTGCACTGTGCAGAAGTGCGGCTTATTCGTTAATATGAGGGACGGATTTCTAGCAGCATTCCCTGATTGACTACTTGGAACAAATGGCCTCGTTGACGTAAAGTGTCCCCGTTCCAAAAGATTCTTGAAGCCTACTGAAACCGCAAAGGAGTATGAGGCGAAAAATAAGAAAAAGGAGCCTGGTGTGAAAGGTCCAAATCACCACCATAGCTTCTACTACCAAATACAAGGGCAGTTACACAATACACAAAGAGAGTTTTGTGATTTCGTTATATTTACACTCAAGGGCATTGATATCCAACGTATTCAGAGGGATGACACCTTCTGGTCAACCAACGTAGAGCCTTTTCTACTCAAGTTTTACATGGAAGGCCCGACTTCCGCTGAAATTCCTCACGTAGACGAGTTGTCCGACCGAATAAACTGCCATTACTCCCGATCTGGGAATCTCTCGATCTTCGTTCGTAGGCCATAGTATCATGAGATCGAGGGGTGTGGCTCTTCGTCCGCCGAACATTGCTTCGGCGGGTGTTTTTACCGTGTAAGATGAGACCGTCGCGTGCTGCTGGAACAAGAACCTGGCGATTCTTCACTGAACTGCTTCTTCCGTAAGCTTCAAGAGGGCTTTCTTCGTTTCGCACACCATCTGTTCTGCTTGCCCGTTAGTTGCAGGATGGTATGGTGCACTAATGTGATGCCTGATGCCGTTTTTTTTACTTTTTTAAAACTTGTTTATTTTATTTGAAGCAAGATTTGGCGCGTTATCAGAGAAAAGTATTTTCGGTAGGGCAAAAGTAGGGAAAAGAGAGCGTAGAACGTCAATGACGCGTTTGGACGTCGTGGCAGGCATCGTGTAAACTTCCAACCACTTAGAGTACGCATCGACCATGACTCCGCAGATGCGGATACGTTTCGCCACCCACCGACTGAATAGTGGATCGTTTTCAGTTACTGTTCATGATGGCGCTGGACTCGAGGAAGACTTCGAGTCTTTCCACAAAGTTAGCCCAGGTGCCAGCACTTTTGTCGAAAGCGGTAAGTGTTCGAAACGTCGACAACGTCGGTAGCCACGTGCTGTGCTTGACACTGGACGCTTACCATTCGCTGAGAAGAAACTTGCTTGTTCGTCTGCCACGAGTCGTCCGATATCAGGTCATCACCGCAACTCCATCTCCCGACAAAACAGGTCTTCATTGTCCGCATGTCCATAGTTAGCAATCACGTGAACTTATAAATTCCCGAACGCTCATAACTTGCCGTCGCTAAACGCCGTTCATTCATAGCGTCTTCATTGCAAATAAACGTCTTCCTATTTATTCTGATGGTTTTCATCATATTCCTCCTAAGCTGTACTTACAACATTATGTGTGTCGGTACTTCCGAAAATATTGCAACGGCGTTTGTTTTCTGGGAACTATAATGTAACAACCTTTACAACATCTTCCGGATCCCGTGAAACACAATATTTCGTGACGTCACTTTTCAGTCGTCATTATAATGGTGAGGTAAGTACCGTAAATCGCGAAGCAGTTTACTTGACGTCCGCTTCCACTGGTGTCTTGGAAGATTGAGTCTACTGAGCGTGCATTCCTGCAGAAGAAGTTTTCATTGATAGAATATTGACACGTCAATCAACAATTGATTCCTTCTTGGTAAGATTTATTGCGAAAGCCCGTGACAACCGCCGAACCGCATCTCCCTATATCAGAGAACAATTTATACCCAGCCTGACATTCTCGCATACATGCGTTTGCTGGGCCACGCTACTTGAGCCAGCTGAGCACAGCTGGCAGCGGCGCGAGCAAGGCCACGAGGGGAACGTGATGGTGCTCGAGCCATCCCACCGTGAACCAATGTTTCGGCCACCCCACGGGTGCGTGTCGCCATCTATTGGTTGAACTAACGCCTTGTTCAAGATGGCTGCCGTGGGACCGCAGCCTTAAGGTTCCAGATTTCCAACTGCGCCGGTTCTGTTTTGTCCGCCATCGTGCAGGAATTTGAGATTTTCAGTTTTGACGTTACCCGACTCGTAGACAACTTACGGAGAGTGTTGCGTCTAAAACTCAGTGACTGGGCCTCTGCGGTAAGGCAACCAACAGCCAGTCATCGTGGCCCAAATCCGAAGCTCAAGAAAAGGGTCTAATAAACCCCTTTCTCGTGAAGTGCGCTATCCAAAGTGTTCCACATGGGCGAAACCCTCTCTAGGTCGTCTTTATTTGGATTAATTTCATTTCATTTATTCGCAACTTTCACGGCCTATAGGGGGCGCGCTGACACTTATCAAAATGGCTGTCATCTGGATGATCGTCGTAGAACAGATGGTACGAGGCAAGGTCTGCGACGCGTAAATATTTCAAGTTTTGCGTTATACGAGCAGAATTAGAGCCTTTATTTTTATTTTTTTTCACACCAGGGCCCGTTTGCTCGAAGCGCTAACCGCGGCTGAAGTTAGCCGCAGTACCTAGGAGAGTGATTTTGAAATCACGTGACTGGCTCGGTAGGGATGCGGGCAAACATGGCGGTGCCCCGGTGAGTGAGCCCCGCTCGCTTTGGAACTACACTCTAAGAAAAAAAGGAGGAGAAAGGTAGCAACGGCGACTGTTCCTCCTTGTTGTAGTCAAGTTGCCCAGAGAAGGGAGGAACGGAAGTTTGGATGAAAGGAGGAGGTCGAGTTCCTCCCTGTTCAGTTGGCGCAGGGGTAGAACATCGCGCTACTGACCAAGTGGTCGAAGGTTCGATCCCTGGAAGGAGCGGTGTTTTTTTTTTGTTTTTTTTCGTTAATTTTTTTAATCTTTTTATTTACCAAAACAGGCATAAACAAACCCAGACCGATGGAAGGAAAATTAAAGTCCTTATTATCCACCGACGCCAAGGAAAACTATACAAATATCATTGCTACAAGCTTCATCAGCGCGCTGTTTGATAAACAAGATTTGGGCACCCAGGTTGGATCTAAGCCGTTTACGCAGGGGCCAAGACGACGAGGTCGGTCCTTCAGTCGTTTCTTTTGCCGCGGCGTTTTCGGCATTCACAAAGAAAGAGTTAAAACACATCCGTCATAAACCGCTAAGCTTCGAAACGATGCCGACACTGCTACGTACACTGGGCGGCTGCGATCAGCTGCGATAGTGGCGGGCTTCGGGCCTCGGTCTCTTCGGCCACATTTCGTAACTCGGCTGCCTCGGCCGCCTCGACCGCTGGGCCCTGACCCTGCACTCTAAGAAAAAATGGAGGTAAAAGGCAGCAACGGCGCGTCTTCCTCCCTTCTACTGACGCGCCCCCAAGCGGACTCGAGAAGAAGGAGGCATCTTCTTTCGGTTTCGTTTTTCGAGCACGTCGCGCACGTTGTTTAATAAATGTTGTTGAGTTCATTGAGCTTCAGCGGCAGCGAAGGCCGCCGTTAATACCGTCTTCTAGTCCAAGCGTGCAGAACATTTCGGTTGCATTGACGTTTTTATCACTATTTTTTTTTCAAACGAACAAATGAAGCCGCTAGAAACAGCGAAGTTCCGGAGCAGTGCCAGCAGCGCTACGTACACTGGATAAGATGGCCGTCTCTGGATTGCGGGAGGTACGCGGAACTAAAGCGGAACTACAGTAGCGGAACCACGCGGATCTGTATCGACGTTTTCGACGTTATGGAAATCGCAGGAACTGTGTCCAAGGCAGGCAGGTTTTCCTGCCGGCTGCCTGGGTGCCTTCCGTGCTGAGTTCGGTTCTGTTTTCCCGTGCCGAGTGCCAACCGGCGTTCAACGTGGTTCTGTATTTCTGCGTGTCGGCAACGTAGCAGCAACATCGTGATGGCAGTGTTGTGCGTAGTGAAGAGAAGACTGGAATTATCGCCGATGTGACCGTGTGTTCGCGTATCAGTGGTGTAACAACAAGATGAGATGACGTAAACTGTCGGGCATTGATGCCGCTGGTTGGGCCGTGATCGGAGGGGGCGGGGTGTCGCAGGTTGACATTCCCCTTTACATTAAAGAGTTTAAGACCACTTGAGAAATTAGGTGCAGTCGATCGACGTGCGGATAATCATGTTGGAACGCTGGTCTGAACGGTAAGCTCCTATCGTACAGTGGCCAATGTGACTGTCGGTCCCCGAGAGCGATTGCGCTCTGGTGAAAATACTGAACAGTACGAAATAATGACGGAAAGTACTATATTTACAATGAAATTTTAGCATAAAAAAACGTAAAATCGAAAAAAAAAGTTATCCTTTATTTTGCTATTTAAATATACTACGGTTCCTGGAGAAACTGCCCTCCAAGTGGCGCGCTGGGATGAGCGCTAGACGTTTTCGAGCTCGCCACGGGGTAGCTCCGTACACTTAACACCTGCCGCAAGTCGCGGCTTCGACTGCATTCAAGTTGATCGAAAAGCGATCTCTCTGCCCGTGAAGCATCACTTCCAGCTGAGTGAATATCCGCTCTACACAGATTAATTCTAGACGGCAATTGCAGCCGTGCGCGAACAGCACAAATAGTAAAACAAACACTACAATAGAAATACTGGCTCGGAAGTGCCGTGCGGGGAAACAAACCCAGGCTTGGAACCGCATTGGAGCGGCTCGATTTATTGGCTTTCAAATAATTACGGCATGATCGAGCGTTTTCTTTTAATAAGAGATTCATCCCCTGAGCCATTAAAAATACTCTCAGATGTATGACATTGCTGGAAAAAAACCAACATGCTGGGAATATTTTTTATTGCTTAAAGAGTCACCGAAAAATTCCGTACGTTCAGAACGACCACTATAAAAGACGGAAACGCAGAGCTCGGGAGTAGTGATCGGGTTAGTGTGCTGTTGTATTGTTGTTTGTATGCTGTTGCATTGATGTTTGTGTGTATGTGTATGCGCTCTATGTATGTTCAGCTGATGCTTGTACCGTAGAACGCGTAATATGTCTACCTGTGTGAAAGAAAGAGTCCCGAAGCTCAATGGTGGCGACAGAAAATAAAATATTTTTTGTAGAACATGAATTGGGTTGTAACTAGCGCCACCTAGCCTAGCTACTTGCGATCAATCTGCTTGATTCTGCCATCTGGTGGCAAGCGATTTAACCTCCTTTTTTTACGCTACGCGGCTACGCCATAATTTCGTGTTACCGTGCTGAAACGAGCCAAGAGGCTGCTTCGGATTTGCTTTTTTTTGAGAGCGGATTTTGGTTTTGCGGGCGAATGGTTTACCACTCCTTCGTGATGTGCGGTTGACGCAACGGTTGACGAAGGAATTGTGGCTCGAGGAATAGCAAAGGTAAGACAAAGTGCGCGAACTGGGTGCCGGTTGTCTCCGTTTAACATCGCAGTGCTGACGATGAGACGACTGAGTGACTGCATGCTTTCGAAACGTAAGTTTCTTTACCTGCAGGGGGAAGCCGGCTTCGGAAATAAATACAGTTCGCGGAAAGCTCGTGTTACGTTTTTATTTGCTGCTCCTCTCGCTCCGTACAATAGACTTCGTGTTCTCGTTAAGCCTTATTGAGCTCGATTTGCTCGATTCGTGGCCGCCATAATGAGATGCAGGCGACGGAGGAACTTTTGCTCCCCTGCTTTAGGGACGAAAGTTCCTCCATTTCTGAAGGAACATATGTGTCAAGAGCGTTCCTCCCTTTAGGGAGGACTATACTGACCCTTTTTTCTAAGAGTGTAGTATGTCGTTGTAGCTGTAATATCGGACGCGTTAGTCAGCAACGAATGGTGCAGGAGGCTTTCGCTTTGCCTTACCTCACTTAAATCGCAAAGCATGAGCAATAACCTCGCCGCATTGTTTACACAGTCTTTCGATTCTGGCCATTCCTAAGCCTAAATGAACGCGATAATTGTCGACATGGCAACGTCTTTGGAAAGCGGATTGCCTTGACTCAATCGGCCGGGTATTTATAGCACACAAAGGCAGACAGCGTCCCAATAGACCTTTTTCTAAATTACCCAAGCATCGAGGAGAATGCTTGAAGTGTAATTGTACGGTCCGCGCGCGCTTGCCTTCTTATAAAAGATTCGAAGTAAATAATCAGAATAAGGCTTTGACGAACGCGCGTGCATGGCAAAATTTGTTTTAGACTTTTTCTTTAGAACAATTGCTACTGGGGACGCCTTCAGGTGCAAAGCGTGTAACTACGCTCGTAGCATGCACCTCGATGGTACGAAAATTTAGAAAAACGCTGTCTGCTTTTGTGTGCTATCAATACCTGGCCGATTGAGTCAAGGCAATCCGCTTTCCAAAGACGTTGCCATGCCGACAATTATCGCGTTCATTTAGGCTTAGGAATGGCCAGAATCGAAAGACTATCTAAAAAAATGCGGCGAGGTCATTGCTCATGCTTTGCGATTTAAGTGAGGCAAGGCGAAGCGAAAGCCACCTGCACCATTCGTTGCTGACTAACGCGCCCGATATTGCAGCTACAACGACATATTAGTTCCAAAGCGAGCGGCGCTCACTCGCCGGGGCACTGCCATGTTTCCCCGCATCCCTACCGAGCCAGTCACGTGATTTCAAAATCCCTCTCCTAGGTACCGCGGCTAACTTTAGCCGCGGTTAGCGCTAGAGCAAACGGGCCCAGGAACGTGTAGGCAAGCACCTTTATTGACAAGCCGATCATCCAGGAGCTAGGGAGCGCGATTCTCACACCGCGGTACCACCATCACTGAAAGTTGCGAATTGAAACAAGATTAATGTCAGACGATCAACTTTCATGGTGTTAACTTAATAATGCAACGACGCCAAGCTTCCACTTTGCACCTTACATCAACCATGACGCTTGTCCTTTGCAACTGATGATAAGCAGCCAAGGCCGACTTCCTAGAAACAGCGTCTCCGCTGAGACTGGAGGAAAAAAGTTCTGTCAAAGCCAGCGACCGAGCTGAGCGGGACTCAAGCCGCGTCTCAAGACGCTCGTGGGCCCACCCTTTACACTGCTTTCCTTCACCCAGTCTCAGCTGAGACGCTGTTCTAGCAAGCCGGTTCAGGATCAGTACTCGTAAAGTTTCTTCGCGGTTCTTCTCTTTCTTACAAGTCCCCGCAATCAGTGTTGCGAAATAAAATCAAGCGAAATGCTCAGTGCAGCACTGCCATGTTCTTCTATGACCGGGCTAGTGAGCGCTTTTCCTTGCGGCCTTCACTCCCGCCTAGGAGCAATGGGACTTCATATTAGCCGCGTGGGGGTGCGACCACACTACCATGCCCAACACCGCCTGCGCCATCCTGAACAACTGTTCCCCGACCACTGCGATTGAAAGTGTGTGTCCCTATGCTTGTTTGAAATAACTCTAGTGAGCCGATTCAAATACGTTTTGGCTTATGGGAATTAAATGCTTGTCAATACAAACTCGTTTCTTGAGGAGACGAAGAGAAAGAGCTGTTCCGCATAAATCACTGCAGGCAGCCGGCCTCATGACTTGTGGGTCTCTCTAGAAACTTCTCCAACTCAACCCCGAAACAAAGAGTACAACACGGTGAGGACTAGGTGCCTCTCAGAAGGAATTAAAGCGCTGAAGGAGCGGTAGGGTGACAGCGACCCCGTCGAGCTGCCGCCGCAGGGAGCAACTACTCCCCGTGCAAAGGCCGTGGGAGATCGCGCCTGTTCACTCTAGCCCGGCCATTGTTATTCCAACTGTTAAACGAGGCAAGGGCATGTTAATTAGAACATTTGGCTTCAAACCTAAACACGCCAGGAGATAACGCGGAGGGTTAACTTGCGCTGCAGAACCCAGGAATCATCGACTCAAACCACGTCGCCGCCCATTTCGATCTGGATGAGCATCGTACCGGTGGGCTAAACTTCTCACCCACGACGGAAACACCAGGCGGCTCTTAGGGTAGTTTAACTTTCCACTGCCTAAACATCTAACAACAAATTACTTACGGTGTATTTGCATAAGGGTTTTCTACACAAAAATGAGCAGACGTTATCGCATTTCGAAGTCACGTGTGTCAAGTCATGAATGCTTGCTAATTCCCGTACTACGCCACTTCGCCGAGAGCTGGAGATTGTACCACCGTTCCGGCGAGAAAATAATGTGGCGTCGAATGAAAATTCGATGTTGTGTGAAGAAAGAATGTTCTAAGTTTGAAGTCGTCGCCTTCTTGCACCAACAGCGTAAATGTTGACAGTCTGATATTGGGATTAATTTTTCTTTCCTCGACGTAAATAGGTGTACCGTCGGACTGTCAACTTAGACGCTGTTTGTTGAGTATGCAGCGACTTCAAGCATCCACCCACGCTTTTCACAAACATCAACGAACTAATCGAACTCATCGTTCGACGCCATCTTTCTTTCTCGCCGATCCGATAGGACAATTTGACGAAAATAATCTCTGGAGAAGGGGAACAAGGGAAAAAAAGGACAAACACAAATCTCCAAACACAGCGAGGTGACTGGTACGCCTGGTCCGGATATCGAACCCGGGACCTCTCCATTTCCAGTGGAGCGCTCTACCATCTGAGTTAACCAGGGGCCAAACGTCACTAAAGCAAACAGGTTTTATCAGCTGCCACCAGTCTAACACTAGGACTGGGCAATTGATCGATTAACCTTCCGATTAATCGATTAAGGCTTTAATCGCGATCAAATGTTTTAACCGGTTAATCGGTTTTTTAATCGGTGCTCAAAAGAAGTCCGTTCCCAGCCAGGTGCTGTGAGCAAGGTTCAGTTCTCGCGCTCGCGAAGCGTCACGTGTTCGAGGATATACATTACAGTTCTGCCGAGGCCAGACGAACAAGCCGGGCCCGCAATTGATCCCGGCGCGACCGCGAAACTTCACGTGTTGAGGATCTATTACACATCCTGCCCAGGCAAGAAACACAAGCAGAAAAACAAGCTGGGAGGCTAACAACGCCATGGTTACTTGTTCCAGTATTCGGCACGTAAAAAATGGACGAGTTCACGAGTACGAAAGGCAATCTCGCTGGAAAGTTTGGGTTTAAAGTAAGCTACAGCGGTGAAGTTTTTAACTCAAAGGAAGTATACTGCATCATCTGCAAAAAAAAAAATGTTTTCGTAGAGTGGAAGCGTAAGTTCGCTTCAGTATCGCCTACAAGCGAAGCACCCATGTAGCTGCAGCAAGGACCATCCGCCAAAACGCAGACAACAATCAACGCCTTCTCATCGAGGTTAATTTCTCTGAAAAAAGAAGAAATCATCGCCCAAGCCCTGACTTCTAGTCTTCCTGTTGGAGAATGTGGACAAACTTCTTTGTCTTCGGAGCTGGAGCAAAAATATGAGTCTTTGAATCGTTGAACTGTATGTATCCTCAATTCTAAATGTCCTTTGCGCCGTGTAGTAGAGAGTAAAATAAGTCTTCAAAGGCAAGACGAGTTGTTGCCTTCTCTTTAATATATTATTTATAAACATTAACGCAGCCGATTAATCGATTAATTAATCGATTAAAGGGTGGCGATTAATCGGGTTAAAATTTTTAATCCACGCCCAGCCCTATCTAACACCAATAAGGGTGAATGGCTTCTATTTTAAGGTTATGACTATAATGCAATTCAAATTGCAAGGTTGCAAGCGAGCTGGACAAGAATGATGAAAATAATCCCTGGAGAAGAGGAAGGAGGGGGACAAAGGACAAACACAAATCTCCAAACACAGCTAGGTGACTGGTGCGCGACCGAAAAACTCCGCCTGGTCCGGGGATCGAACCCGGGACCTCTCCATTTCCAGTGGAGCGCTCTACCAACTGAGCTAACCAGTTTTTTTTTTTCTTTATTCAGTGCATAAAATCAGACTACCCAGATCTTGTGGGCAGATACTGAATTAAAATTCCTTCATACACAGCAGTTCATGCAACAGGTCCGCCCAGCCTGGCGTATTGTCGGTAAATTCAAAAACACTCTTCACTTGGCAAACAAGCTCCGTGAAGCATTGCGGCGCTGACTTTGGTTCCGCCTCTGCGTGTCTTACATTCATACGAGATTTCCAGAATGAAAACAAACCAAGCACCATAATCATATCAAGTGGGACACTTTCAGTTTTCTCAATAGGGAGAAAACGAATAGTATGGGTTGTTTTTTCTGTCTTTTTTATAGTGCGCTTCAGGACGTCCCAGAACATAACAGCATCCCAGCAATTAATGAACACATGCTCAATTGTTTCCGGCTGTTTGCACAGTAGACAGTTCACATCCCAGGGTACAAATATTCCCCTCCCATCTAACCACACTCTTACAGGCAACGTGTCACTATGCAGCCGGAAAAAGAACGATTTTGCGGCTGGGGGAATGCACATCTTTTTCAGGCGGACCAGAACATCGCCCCCAGGCAAGTCAGTGAACAAAGACCTATACAATGGAGCAGGAAAGAGGCTATCAATCAAATCCCCGGTTAGCTTCTTTTTTCTTTTTTGAGACAGTAAACAAGTATTTCTTTGAGTAACGCACCATCAAAAATTCACACGCGTTCACAACGTCCTTTACAAACCCAACCCTTCTAGCGGGGGGGGGGGGGGGGGGCACTAGCGGAGGAGACAAGAGACGGTAAGTGGGGTGCTATTCTGGTCTGAAACATGACTTGTAAAAAGGGGTGTTTTTGATTTCGCATGAAAAAGAAGTGCGCAACAACTTGTCGGACAAACAGATGTGAAAGACCAAGTCCTCCCTTAGAAACTCGAAGAAAAAGGTTGTCTCGTCTCATTGGTTCAACGGTACTTTTCCATATAAAAACGGCAAACACTCTATGCATTTTTTGTATACTGGTACTAGCACAATGCATGACCTGCAGTACATAGCACACCTTGGCAACAAGGAATACATTGCATACAGTTGCTCTAGTAAAAATATACACATCTCGATTGCACCATTTGGTGGCCCGTTCTCTCAGATCCTCAGCAACGCTTGCCCAAAACTCTGCATTATTTCGCATGTTTTGTAGTGGGGCCCCTAGATACTTGCTGGGTGAGGTGCTCCATTTAACACCTTTAAAATACTGAGGGGTTATTGTATCCCAGTCGCCATACCAGGTGCCAGTACATTTATCAATATTTACAGAGGCGCCTGTTGCATTACAAAAAAACTTTACAGTGTTCCAAGACGCTAGTAACGCTTTCTTTGTTACTACAAAAGAAAAACAGCAATATCATCTGCATACGCTAAAACCTTAGTTTCCACTTCCCCCATTCGAAAACCCTGAACTTGACTCGATCGGATAATACTCAAACACAAGGGTTCTAAATAAAGGCAAAACAATAACGGCGACATGGGGCAGCCTTGCCGTATAGAAGAAAGTACTTTAATTATAGGGGATAATGAATTATTAATAATTAATCTAGTTGAGCATCCTTTATAGGCCATTTTAACCCCTTCCATGATAATCTTTCCCACGTTAGCTCGTTCTAAAACCTCCCACAAAACATCATGACACACTTTATCAAATGCCTTGGCTAAATCTATTTGGAGCATTGCAACAGGACTTCTTTCCGCAGAAGAACTTTCTAAGATTGTTCGGGCTACGTGAATATTCGTCTGAATAGATCTGCCTCTAATGCCACAGGTTTGATGTTCTCCGACCAATCCACAAATTACACTTTGAAGTCGTTTAGCTAGAATTCTTGCAAAAATTTTATCGTCAACATTAGATAGCGCTATGGGTCGATACCCAGTAACTCGCTGTTGCACACTCTCGTCATCTGATTTGGGAATAAGTGCAGTGTGGGATCGAAGGAACGATGGGGGCAACGCTTTAAGCTCATACGCTTTATGTATAACTTTAATTTTTAATTTTTGGTAAAACTCTGCTTCAAGACCATCCGGGCCAGGCGTCTTGTTTACCGCTGAACCGTCGCTAGCGTTCTCTACTTCAATCAGGGTCACCGGTTCTTCGAGCCAATCTTTTTTCCTCATTCGACAGCTCAGGCGCCTCCCGAAGCAACATTCGAATGTCCGTCATTGTAGTCGGCAAGCCGTGCCCTCCAAAAAGTTGCTCGTAATGCTCGACGAAAGCATGTTCGATGGTATCTTTAGTATCGCAGATAACACCCCGGTGCTCAAGGACGGATATTTGTTTTTCTAAAGCATATTTCTTCTCGTCAGCCAAGGCACGACAAGTGGGTTGTTCCCCTAAAAGAAATTTTTCTGCTCTCGCTCTGATTATCGCACCACGATAACGCTCTTGATGGAGGCTGTCTAGTTCGGCTTGTATCTCTTTTACTGCTGAATGATTGGAACCGGGGGATTCTTGCTCATTTTTAGAAGGTTACTCAAGTATTGCGACAGAACTTTTTCCTCATTTGTTTTTTGCAACTTTAAGACAGACGACATTTCTATTGCCCGTAACTTAACATCTTCCTTGAAGTACTCCCACTTTTCTATGCAACTAGGGCCAATACCTGTGCATTCCGCTTGATATGCTTCCTTTACTCCCTTACAGAAAATATCGTCCATCAACAGACTGCTGTTTAATTTCCATAATTCCCATTGCATCTTCAATGTCCTCTTCCTGCCGCAACCTAACGTAAAAGTGACAAGACAGTGGTCGCTAAAAAAAGCGGTTTTACTTGATAGCCCGATACGAGATTGCTTATCTGGGACGAAACATACACTCTATCCAATCGCGCATGGGACGAGTGCTGAAAATGTGTAAAACGGAATTCTTTATCCGCGTTTTCGAGGTGGGCTACGTCCTCTAAATTATATTCGCCTATTAATTCGTTTAGTAATACAGCACTTCGATCGTAATGCTTCTTCGGAGTTACCCCATCGGTTACACTGCATACACAATTGAAGTCCCCTAAAACCACGAGTTTGCCGCATTGTAGATAGCGTTCCAAAATTTGAAAAAACAGAACTCTCTCATTTATCTTATTTGGCGCATAAAGGCATATTGCTCGCACATCTTGATTTCCGACTTCTTCGACTTCATATCCAAAAGGAACTTAGAAAAGCGCTTCGCCATCTTTTATTTACCGACAAGGTCCTGTAATTCGTCGCAATTTTATTTCACAATTATTTGCACTTATGAATGTTTGACACCAGATTTTATTGTTTTTATTTTATTTTGTTTGAGTAAATCAACACTACTTACACCACCCAGCTTTTCTGCACTAAGATTAACAACACCAAGAACATAACACCTTTCAAGACTTTCTTCAACGGTGACAATGACTGGCTTGCGTGTATGTGCAGGTGTGTGTATACGCGTGCTTTTCCTTGAGTCTGCGTTTCTTTAAGTAACACAAATGTTATTGGAATTAACTGACTCAAATTTCTTTAGTACGTGGCATAGTTATTTTCATGAGGCCACTGCAGATTAGGTTGCTGCAATTACGTGTTGGTCGACTGGTAGCGCAGGTAGGTCCTTCCTCGATTTTTGGTTCGTGCAGCCACCGCCTGGTGCCGTCGGTATGTGGAAAAGGTACGATGCGGTTGAATCAAACTGTTTGTTTAATTAAAACTTTGAGGGTTACACTAAATGGGGGAATTATGTAAAGGTTACGGTTCTAGAGCGGTGTTGCGTCTCGCTCGGCGTCATCTGATGGAATGTTCGCTTCCGTTCCTCTTGTCTATGGCGAGGGCGATCGGCTCCGAAGTTCAAAGTTCTTTCTTGCAGGCTGCGCGCGCGGCTCGGGTTTCACGGCAGAGAGGGCTTGGCGGCTCGGGGATTCTCCGGGGACCGTATACAAACTTCTGTCTGGAGCAGAAGGGGTCGGGGGCCACTTACGAGCTTTTGACTGGTTTTCTGACTTCAATCTCCTGGTTGCTAGCATAGATATGGGGACATATATATATATATATATATAAATAATATCTAATTTAGATATCTACTTAGATTAAATATCTAATTTAGTCTGCTCTCCAGTGTTACGTAACACACGGTCACTCTATTAACTCCGAGGGGAAATCGCTGGCCGAGTGGACTAGCGCACACCAGCTCGGAGCACGTGAAACGAAAGCTCGATCGCGCTGCAGTACCCAGGATCCTGGGCTCACCCCCCACCCCAGCCCGTTTCGATCTGAAGGAGCATCGTACCGGCGTGCGGTCGTGTACACTACTGCGTGATGCACGTTAAAGACCCCAGGCTAGCGGTTATACCGCACTGGCTAAATTGCTCATCTACAGCTGGGAGACTCGTCGCCCGTTGAGGCAGACCAAATCCTAGGCTGTATAAACATGCACACAAGCCAATTTTTTATTAACTCTGACAAACTCACGCGGGCATAGGGAACTTCACAATAGCGCGGTCACCCAGGAAAACTAGCACTTCGTCGCCGACCAAATGCTCACGAATACCGTTACGAATCAGAACTGTTAGGATTGGCACCCGTCAAGCAACGGCAACGATGTCGATCTAAACCTTTAAATGTAAGGCGAGTCGCAGCAGTAACTACGCATCGGGAACGCCGCAGAAAATGAATCGTGGAAGGTAACCCCTCCCTAAAAAAGAAGGGGAAAAAAAACTGGTAGCGCACTGTTGTACGACCATTTGTAAAGTGAAGTGTCCCTTCTACTACAATCTTTGTTTTCCCTTTGCCACGGAGAGTAGCCAGTCGGAATACTTTTCTGGTTAACCTCTTTTGCATTTTCCTCCAGTTAATATAATTTTCGACACAATAGTAGGACACTGGCCAGGGGCGTAGCCAGGGGTGGGGGATTATGGGGCTTGAGCCCCGCCCCCCCCCCCCGGAAATCCAGTTGACCCTATAATATACACATGCTTTTTGACAGCCCCCTCTCCCCCCGAAAGAATTTTATGGCTACGTGCACTGACACTCGCCACTAACCAACTAAGCTATCCCAGACTGTTAAGCACGGTTCGGTATTCACTTGACTACACTGGACGCCTTTTACGACATGCGGTGAACGAAATTAGATTTTAAAATCGTTTCATGGTCCCTTTAAAGTCCGAGCTTTGCTGTTGTCTACACGGTTAGAAAACAACAAAAACGACCAAATAATTATAATAATAATCAAGCAAGCAATCAATCAATCAGTGCTTATTATAGTGCCCAGGAACAACCTTGCGGTCTTGGTACTGGCACACTGGATGGAAATGAATACATAAAACACACAAATACAGAAGAGCAATGCGCTATACTGAAACTGCATATAATCATACACGACATACACTGAGCTGAATGACAACAGAATACAATTTCTAGGTCTTGTGTGCAATGATGAGAAATTGCAGTATTGTTAAAACAAGTTTGAGATGCACTCAAAACGAATAAGATACGAAGCAGCAGCACAAGCACAGACCCAACAATGTCTGTGGTTTCCGAAATCAATGTTAAAGTGAACCACAATCATTATTCACCCGCCGGACAGCTCTTCAATAGAAATAACAAATGTCCTGTAGCACGAGTTAAAAATATCAGGCTTCTCAGCGTACTGGTTATAACACTCAGTCAGTCTAATAATTGGGCTTTAAAGACTAAAATTTTGGGAAATATAAAATCATGATTGATTCCGAGTAGGCACAGCTCAGACAAGAGGCTTGGTGGATTAATCGAACCATGCAATGTTTTTAACAAAAACAATAGGTCCGCCTTCTGCCGACGCCGGATGCAGGCTTAGCAAGTCAACACGCTCTAACGTTGCGTTATAAGTAGAACAATGAACATCCTTCGTAAGGTAGCAAAGTTTAAAGATGGAAATAAACTTTTTCTGAACTCGTTCGATTTCCAATGAGTTAGTTTTAGAAATTCCGTTCCACACAACTGAGGCACATTCTAGCTGGGGCATGCATAACGAGCGGTACAACGCGAAAAACAAAGAAGGATGCTTGAAGTCCTTCGTTAAGCGAGAGGCAACACCCAGCGTGTGCAGAGACAAGTTAACAAGCCTATGTTACGGGACTAGAGAACTGCAGGCTGGGATCGAACATAACTCCCAGATCTTTCATTGCACATAGCCGGGACAGGGATTCATCATGAATACTATATGCGAAAAATGTACTCTGTGCCTTCCGAGTAAATGTCCTAACCTTGGTTTTAGCCAGTGTTGGGAAGTACTTTAAGTACATTGTACTTAAAGTAATACAGTACTTCAAGTAGGTTTAGGAAATTTGTACTTTACTTGAAGTACATTCTCCGAGTATGTACTTGTACTTTACTTAAAGTATTTTTTCTGGTACTTACCGAGGAAAGTATCATTCCCGACTTCAAAGTACGTTCCCCAGATTTGATTTTGTTAAATTTGTATCACGAAATGATGCTTTGTCAACTCCGAAGAAATACTGAAAGGGATATTCTACTCTCACCAGAAACGCGAGCAGACGACGCATCGCTCCGTTTGTTCTGGAAGCGGCTTTCCCGTAGCTTTTTGAACTCTCGCTACTTGTCGGTTGGTCAGCGCAAGCAAGGAGGTTTAAGATATCAGGAGAACAAACTTAATCATAATGTAGCACCTGAGACTGTTGTACGGAAAAATTTAAATTTTAAGTCGAAGTAAAAGACAACAGAGGAGAACGTCGCCATGTTTTGAGACATTCTATTTTGTATTTTCCTTTAATTTGAAAGTTCCTTAATTTTTTTCACACCCCAATCTCAGGTGTCACATTATGATTAATTATCACCAGCGCGCTTACACACTCACTGTTTTTTTTTATTTCTTTTTTTTTCACTAAGGAGGACACCTTTTTATGAAAGGATTGCTTGCTGAAGCTACGAGCTGACGTCATGCTCTCTCCTAGTACATTTAACCCCCTTGGCTGCAAAAATCCAGTGCGAGGGGCGCCAAATTCAGAAGACGGACTTCTGAATTCGGCTCTGTTGCAGAAAATAACTACTCTGTGGCCACTTGAATTTATCAAATATTCGCCGCCGTTTTTGAAAATATAGGTCATGCACCCCTGATTACCCCTGGGCAATGCATACCAGTTAAAAAATCACTGTATAGGGGAGTGAAAGGGCATCATGAAAGATTGTGTTAAAATACTTGTACTTTACTTTGAAAGTACATTGTATTTATAGTACTTTACTTCAAGTACGTTGGGCCCGGTGTACTTAAAACTTTACTTAAAGTACATCACGCCTCATTTACTTTGTACTTTACTTGAAGTACCTTTTAGATGTACTTTACCCAACACTGGGTTTAGCACGGTTTAAGAGAAGATTATTGGCTGAGCACCACCTAAAGAAAGCGCATGCATCTTCCTGAAGCCTAGCGCAATCATCTAAAGTAACTATTTCTTTGTAAATTTTAATGTGATCAGCGTATTGCAGGAACGAAGAATTATAGTAGCTTTAGAGACGTCATTTACAAAAGTTGTGAACAGGAGTGGTCTTGCCCCGTACAATGAAGAGTTCATATTGTTGACTCGAACGTACACTTCCTTGTTTGACAAATAGCTTTTAAACCAGTCGTATACTGTGCCACAAACCCCGTAGGCGGATGACTTTGATAAAAGGATCGTATGATTTACAACGTCAAATGCCTTGCTTAGGACAAAGTAGAACACGTCTAGCTCAGGGGCGGATGCAGGAATTTCCTGAGGGGGGGGGGGGGTCAGGTGTTGGTCAGCGTACCATTTGCTTAGGAACCCCCTCCCCCTTTCCCTCGTTTCACGCCCTAAATTTTACACATGCAGAAATCAAGAAAGGGGTGAGGACATCCGGACCCCCCTCTAAATCCGCCCCTGGGCCTCTGTTGCAAACTACCTGGGATGCGGTAGACATAAAACGAACAAGATTTGTAGTCGGTGATTTGCCAGTCGTAAACCCGTGCTGATTAGGGAGGGTTAAGTTTTAAAATTTGAAAGACAAGGATTGATGAATGACTGTTTCAAAAAGTTTGGAAAATGAAGAAAGAAGGGAAATCGGTCTATAGTCGAGAACATCACCTTTCTTTCCCGACTTCAGAACCGGAACGACCACGGCGATCTTCCACATTCCGGGGAATACTCCTGACTATAATGAGTTATTAAATATTGCACATAGTGTAGGTGTGAGTATATCATGAAAAGTTTTGAGAATTGCAGATGGTATACCATCGTGCCCCGCAGATAGCGTGGCTTTAATTTTTTAATACCTAGCTCTATACACATTCCTCGTCGACATTAATGTAGCTTAGTAGGCCACCGAATTCATTCAAGTGAGTCAATGTGGCAGAGGAGCAGACGGATACTGTCTTTGTAGGCTGAACTAAAATGATCTGCAAATAGTTTGGGCACGCACTCCGCATATCTCTTTCATTGTGATTCAAAACTATTGTCGATCCGATATCCCTCCCGGAACGTGATCTAGTGTACCTCCAAAATTTCTTAGGGTTTCTGACAAGGTCAGATTCTACTGAGTTACGATACGCCAGGTGGTCACGGTTTAACATTATCTTACATTTCTTTCTGCAACTCTTGAATTCTACCTCCCACTTTATGAGACCACTTTTCTTAAACTTTGTGCGCAAGAAGTCTTTCCTTTTTAGTAGCGTTCTTAGTTCATTAGAAAACCAACTAGGAAAGCGAGTTCTTTAAAGATCTTAAGGATAATCTGTCCATGGCCTCTCGAGTCAATCTCTTAAAGAGAGCTACCTCCTCATTTGCATCAGAGGATTTTAAGACCGGAGACCAGTCAACCCTCGAGAAGTGGTTCAACATCCCGATGTAGTCTCCTGATGAAAATTTGTATAAGATGCGTGGAGGAGAAGCCTCAAAAGAAGCGAGAATCGAGGAATCACAAAAAAAAATGCACTGAGTCAAGGGCGGGATGATAGTTATCCAAAGGAACCATAAGGACTTCATGCACCTCGGGCTACACGCACGCAATCCATGTTTGAGAGACATCAATCTAAAGCAATTACTTGGTGGTTAAGAATATCGTTGCGTTCTGCAAGATCTTAAAAAGAAACAAAGTTTAGGAGGTCGTCGCCTTTCTGCTTGCAATAAAAGTTGTCAGTAGAAACATTAAACTGCGTCCATTGATGCCTGGGTTCTCCATGCCAGCGAGAAACGCGAAAGTTGTCGGGCGTCGTTTGTGGAGGCAGGTAAAAAAGGCCAATAAAAAGACGTACTTTCTTTGCACACACGATTTCTACCCATAATCTCTCTGGCAACTTTTCTAAATCTTCCCGTCTTTTCGAGCGGAAACGCCTGTCAAGTTGTATCACGCGTGGACAGGTCGCGGTCACGCCGGTGCACCACGAAAGACGGTGGAAAGTAATCGGAGGACCCATTGACACAGCATAACCAAGTTTTCGTTAAACAAAATATAGGATAATTGGATAGGGTAACGTTAGAAAAAAAAACGCATTCGGCTTTCCTGCGTAAGCCGCGGACATCTGATAAAATAAATCAACGTCTCTCATCATCTTTCGTCGGTCGTGGGAGGGCCCTCTGAGACATGGGGAAGGGCTTGACGAAGGGTGTTTTTAAAAGCTTTGAAGAGGCAGGATTTCGGCCACACGGCAGAGTCAGCGAATTTCTCAAAATCCTCAGCAGCCACGGGACACATGGAAGGAGGCGTATGAGCCGTAGCCTTTTTGTTGAAACACGAGGAAAACACTGAGACAAAGAATAATCAAGAGAGAGAGAAATCAAGGCGTAAAGAGGCATAAAAAGCGATCCGAAGACAATAAGAAAAAATAAGCGAAGACAAACATTAATGCAGATAAACACGCATCCAATCAGTCTACATAAGTTACATTTACCAATTCTCTCCAGGAACAACCATGCCAAAAAATAAAATCAAGAGCACCATCGTTACAATCGTTAATGACGCGCGAAGACCTGAAATGCTGTCGTTGAATATGTCTAGTTTTTCTGCGAAGTCATTGCATTTCAGTTGCATGCGGGTGACAGGGTTCAACATATTTACCGCAGGAGGATAAAATGCGCGACACAGTGCTGTAGTGGGGCACACACAACGAAATATAGGATAAAATCTCAGGAGAATTAATCTTGCCGGGTAAACATTTGAAAATAAATAAAATGTCAGCAGAGAGCCTGCGGTGATACAAAGATTCGTTGCTGTAGTAGCTACAGACACTGGAATAACACGCTCAAGTAAAGCTTCGTTTGATCTCGCCAACCCGTTCCAGACTACAGATGCATATTCCAAGCGGGATCGGCAGACTTTTAAAGAGTGCGATAAATACAAAAGGCTGCGAGAATTCACTCGTT
>JAZHYW010058345.1:0-43136 GCA_037355805.1 Ixodes ricinus
ACTTCGTTCAGTACGTATTGCCCTCTTACTCAAAAACAAGTTGGTACGCCCACTGCAATGCGCCGCACTCTGGCGAAGCCGCTCGGAGAGCAGCCAGCGGAGAGCACGTCACATCCGGCGCGATCGTGACGTAGTTTGTCTCGGGATGAGCAAAGCTGCGGCGAGGCTGACGTCGTCAGCATGCCCTAGCCGTTCCAGTCACCGAAGCGGTCGAAGCACGCCAGCGATCGGGTAACCGCAACTAACCGCAAAGCTGCTTTTGTAGAGGAGAATACGATAGGACACACAAAAGTAAGTCCCGCTGAGTGGAGAGTTCCTCCTCTCCCTCTTCTCTTGCGCTGGCCGTAGAGCTGTCGGGATGACGTCAGATTCAAAGCATGTATAGTTCCGGGCGAGACAGTCATCGTCACTTACCTGTCGAGGTTTCTAGACGTGGCATTACAACGAGGCTTTAGCGACATCCACCAGGTGATCTTTGCTAATCGTTTAATTTGTTTTAAAATTCCTTTTCGTGTCTTTTTTAGCAAGATATCGGTGTGCCTCATGTGATACTGCTCCTTTGAACATGCATAGATAAAAAAATAAGCGCCGAAATTTCGTTGCAGTATCCCTGGATTACATTGCAATCTTTTGAGGACATGTCAGCGTGGTGAGACTTATAAGCTTATGTACAGTGCGCATTTCAGGGGTCATGTGAATCCTTGGAATGCTCGCCTTCGGCACACGTCAGACTGCTAAAAACAACAAAAACGATGGACGTCATTACACTCTAAATCAGTTCCCACTCATGTTGTTATGATGCGCACACTGTTACTCATGGTAATGAGTAACAAAATCAAACCTCTTTTTGTGATTTATTTCCGAGCACTGGCATAGATAGCTGCCTCGCAGGTATGCATTGAAAAACGAGAGCTTCATGAGTAACGGAGCGCTATCATAGTCGTTACTTATGCTTTCGCATTCATTCTCGTGCGGACACGAACCTGCAAAATATGTGCCGCTAAATCTAGCTTTTCGCGAAAAGTCGTCTACGAACAAACAGCCATGGAAGCAAAAAATAAAATAAAGAAAAATAACACGGTGCCGGGGAGAGGCGAAACTCTCCGAGAGAGGACGTTTTGTTTATATAATTTTTGGAGACCGAGGACCGCTGCGGCGGGCATAACTTTTCAAAAAAGAAAGGTGAGTACGAAGTGGCATAATCATGGATTCGCTTTGTTATTCTGACTTCAGTATATCCATACAGACACTCCTCTGACAAGGCAGCATGTACAATGTCAGTCAGGCCAGGCCTAACGAGAACACCGACCTCGGCGGCACCACTCGCGGCTCCTGCGCGTCCTGGACTGCTCGTGTGGGGCTTTTGTGACCCGTGAGGACGCATTTGAATGTGCGGACTGTCCGGCCGGTTGGTGCCCGGTTGTGGCCATCCGCAACTGTACGGGACTTTAGGTGAGTCGGTTGGCAAAACAGGGCACAGTGCGACGCGTCTCGTTGCTGCGCTCAGACTCTGTCCCGGAGCGCGTTCGGCCGGCGCACGATTCTTTGAGTGAGACAGGAGCACCTTCACGGCGACAGAAATTGTAGTGCGCTCCCGATGTACTTATTTCCATTAGGAGCACAGTGGCTTTTTCAGGCTCAGTGACAACCTTTCGCCTCATCTGTTTCGCTATTCTTTTGGCTGGTTTTGGTTGGAAACTCAAACTGCCGATCTGTCGTGCCTACGCAGCGCCAGAGCCGACTCAGCGCGCTCGTCGGCATCGTCATGACACGCTGGCGGCTAAACCAGTCTATAGTCCGGCGCCTCGGTGCAGCCAGCGTGCTTCGTCGTCTACCGGCGGCTTGCTAGCGTGACGTAGCGATGACGCGCGCGCGTCGAGTGCTCGGTGTACGAACCAGCAATGCACAGAAATGATCAAAAAGATCATAAATATGCTTAGCGTGAAAATGAAGTGTGCATTGGAATGCAGGCGACAGCCTGTCCAGTCATGCTCAGTCTCCCACTTGAGACATCATTTTTATGTCTAGGCATACCTGTGGCATTGTCATTCGTCAGATGTCTTTCACGCCGGACCCCTCCCATTGTCAGACTTACCCAGTGCTCGACGGGGAAGTATGTCAGCGTGGAATACTTTTTAAGACTTCGGTTCAAAATATCATACCAGCATTTGCTCAGTATTGTCTGCGCCCGCATAACGCCGACCATTTGACTGCACAGCAATGCTCTTTGCTTGACTTCGAATCAAAATAATTAATTTGAAAACACGGCTGATGGCGGGCATGGCCAGCAGAGTGAGCGTGAAGATGGGTAGCAACTATTTTTATTAGAGCTTTGGGCACTTTGTTTCCCAGGAGAGCGTTCGACAGTTGAGAGAGGATGCCCAGGACCGAAAGCCTTTCTGGGGTCAAAACAAAGGGTATTCTCTGTCCGGGAAACAGTCCCCAGGTGGTCAACTTGCCAAGCACCTGCTCCGACCTCAAAGCGTCTGTCCTTCTGCTGGGTGTTTATTATATTTTGAACTTGAGCTATCCACATCTTCCCACTGGGCCTTTTAGGGTTTTTGCAAACATTCATTGTAAAGCGGGGGGTCGGAGTTCGACGAAATTTTAATCAAGAAGCTCGCCTCTGCTCCCTGATAAGTGCTTACCAAACAGTATTTTGAAGCCAAGCAACAAATTGAGCGCTATTCTGGTTCTTGACAAGTACAGATCTTCTCTTTGTGAAATTTTCTGGTACTTTTATTTCAAAGTTCGTTTGGTAAAATAGGGTGTAGTTCTAAGTTAGAAATTGCGACAAGCATATCATCCCCGAGATGTGATAAAATTTAATTTGGAATAAAGTTATTTCCAGTAGTATTCACTATCACGTTGCAAACAGATTTAATTTTGCCCTTGAAATCAATAAATCCCAACCTGGAAGGTTCTGATGGCAGGCTCATTTGTCATCCACTTCTGCATTCCATATTTAAATTGCCATTCAGACTACCTCAGGCATTTGCCTTTATTTGGTTGCTTTGAGAGACAGCCATGGTGCAATAATTTAAGTCATCATTGCAGTTGAGGACCACGCCGTCATCTTTAAATGATGGGTATAGCAAAACAGTTTCCTATGTTTAAAACCTCTCACCCTCCCCCCCCCCTGCGAGGGGGACCAGCGAGGCATAGGCCCGCCTTTGAATACTTTGCAGGCCTGGATTTAAGAGCAGAGCTTCGGGGGTAACCAGGTTCGGCATGCTGTCAGCTTGCTCCACCGGACCTGGGAAGTAATATATATATTAATTCCCAGGTCCGGTGGGCAAGCTGACAACATGCCGAGCCAATATAACACCCTCACAGAGTTTCCGGGGGATCCCAGCGTATATCAGACCTGAAAGTGACTAGTGACTTCTCGCCCGCCCTCTCTCGTCCCCACAAGCAGGTGGGGGGAAAGATGAGGAGGTTTTAAACATGGAAACGTTTTGCTCGTAGATAATTAGCGTCCTGCTACTCATGGGATGAACAGCGTTCGCGCAGAGTAACGCCAATTAAACATAAATCCGTGACACAAAATTGCACTTTGTACGCACATGTCATGAGTAATCGCATTTAGAGTGTCTGATCCCGGCCGGGAGTGCCCGCAGTATGTTTAGGGGCACTGACACCCCAAAAGCCGTATTTGTTTTTGTTGTCAAAAACAATGCAAATTGTAATCATTGATGTGCCAAAATATATATATATACATATATATATTACGCGCGCGCGCGTTTTTTTTTTTTTGCGTCGTTGAGCTTTTACGTTTTTCACCTTTTCGCTTGTTTTTATTTGTCACGCAATCGACTATGAAATTTAAAAGCTTTGAAGCAACATGTCTTTAAGTAACATGTCTTTTTTTTTTTTTTACGCTATTGCGAACGCATTATATTGCCCTTCTTTTTGGAATACCGAAAATCGGAGTTCGGAGTGATGTCGTAATGTCGCCTCCCTGGCTTCTTATCCTCACTCGGAAAGCATGACGGCGCTCGACGCATGTAGCACTGAGGATGATCGGTGAATCGGGGAATCGGACGAAGCTCTCTTTTTTAGGTGGCTAGCGACCTCTCAGACTTACAGAAGGAAATCGTCAAACGGTCAAAACAGCTGGGTTTGGTGTCTGTGCAGGGATTTCCCCAGACCCCCCTAGGGGGGTGTGCACACCCCTAGTTTTCCTAAACACCGCCCCTATGAATCTAAAAAAAAAAAATGTTTTTTCTTTTTCAGATTAAGTAGAAAACACCATTTCTCAGGTGTATATATAGAGAAAGGGAAACATACATTACGGGTATGAGCATTTGGTTAATAGACGTCTGTAATTTAGCTAGTGGACTAAAAAAGAAACAGTTTTATATTTTATCTAGCCTCGCCTCGCATCGCCTCCCCTCCCCCCTCCCCCCCCCCCCCCCGAGCCATTGGGACACCCCCTTGATTAGAATCCTGGGGAAACCCCTGTGTCTGTGTACCGTAGTTTCGGTTGTGACTCCGCCGAGGCAGCCTTTCACGCAGAACCGGCGCGACGTCACGTCGCTCACAGAAGTCCACTGCAGATTCTCTTCGACCTCACACCGTTTCAAAGAATTTGAGATCGCTGAAAGGGCCCTAAAAGAACTTCAAACTGGAAAGGGAAGCGTCGTCTGCTCACAGCGATAGGCGGCACGCAGGGAGCGGTTGATCGCGGGACGCGGGCGAACACGACCCGGAGGCGTGAGAGAAACTCGAGTTGCAGGACGACTCAATCTTTGACGTCACCGGATCGCGCGGGAACTTCAAATTCGGCTTTTGGAAATTGTTTTTTTCACTTCACAAATACTGAGTTCCCAAGTTTCGAATTTTGATGGTAATGTCCAGGCATCGTTATCAATCGTTTCACATAATTAAAAAACAAAAAAGATTTTGAACTGTTAATAAAAAACAAGCTATGAAAGTTACATTAACGCGGTTTGTGCAGGTGAGTTATATGGCCAACAGGGACATGATAAAGGGGACTAATCGTCAATAATCGGCTACGACTAACTAAAATATGTTTATTGAATATTAAAGCGCAATTCTTAGGCGCTCGTTCCCGTGTTTCGCGGCCTCGCCGTCGACGTAACTGCGCACGTTGCGTCATGGGACGTCACAGACTTATACACCAATTCAATTCTCCGCTAAATTTAGCGGGGAATTGATTTGGTGTATAAGTCTGTGACGTCCCATAATGCAACACTGCGCATTCAGTTTCCCCGCTAAATTTAGCGGGGAGTTGAATTGCTGCTGAGGTCCTGTGACGTCAATTTTCCCGCTAAATCTAGAGGAAAAACTGAATTCGAAAGATGTCTTTACAGTTCTGTACTCCGCCCTATTTGTTTACTCTTTCGTGTGTACAAAAAGAAAAAGAAAATATGATAAACAGGCCCGCGTTTGCCCACACCGCGCAGGTACCGGATTAGCGCATGCGCCGTGCCGACCGCAGCGCCACCGCCGCGACGTGACATCAGGGCCGCATGTTCGCGGCATGCAGAAGTAGCGTACGACACCAAAAAGCAACTAACTTACAAACGGGCGGATTTGCCAATGGAGTCGCGGAGCTTACAACCTCATCAGCTTCAGCTTACAGTGCCGGCGGCTTTTACCAGGCCTCCGCCACAGGCGCGCTCACTGCTGTCTGCCGCAGCTGTTCGCTAGCGTTTACAACATTATGGCCTGGCATTCAAGATAAAAAAGAGCGCACACACGACAGGCGCACTTTTTGCTTCTCAGAAACTGCGGGAATTCGCAGACGAGCTCCGTTGGTCTGTCTGGTCAGCGCCATAGTGTTAATATACTAATCTAGACTATAGAGGGACATTGGCGGACCAGTTGGCGGTCCCGATCGAAGGGCCCATATCGCTGGCGACGCCTTGCATATGCACAAAGGCAGCAAAGTATCACATGCAAGGTCTACCTTGTTCTTTCTAGCTTACTTTGCAGAAAAGCACCGAAATCCCGCATTGATAAAACAAAATAAAGTTGACAAGCGCTCGAGCAACTTTCCAACTCGTTGCGGCAAAACGAACATGGCTAGCCGGCCTAGCCTCTTGTCTCCTTTCTTTTTCCGCTCATCTGCCGCTCTCTTTCTTGTTCCTTCTCTCAGGAGCGCCGAGAGAAAGCGCTCTGCTCTCGCCTTTACCCCACTCTTAGCGTATACCGTGAACCTAACAACACGAAAAAGAAAAAAAAAAGAGGAAAGGAAGAAAGATTGCACATTAGAATCATTTAGTTTAAATTTAAATTAAATTAACCCAATTTCAGGACGTTATCTAGAACATGACATTCAATCGCCTCCGCACTTTCCCTCTCTCTCCACCCTCTTAAATATTCTGTCCCGCAAAAATATCGAGGCTACTTTTTTATTATTATTTATTTTGTTTTCTGTCTGCGAACGGGCGAATGTGTAGAGCGCGGTCACGTGATAAGGTCACAGTGCTGGATTGGCTGGCATGACTTGTAGCGTCTACCGCGGTCAATCGCTACGTGAAACGGACCACAGTAAGATAAACTATAGCAATCAAACCATTGCAGTATTGTTCAACGCGTGACATTATACTGCCTCCTGTCACATTTACTACGCATTACTTTTACGTGCTTTACACCATATACATCTTTTTTAAACCGAACTCGTGACGAAATATTCGAGGCATTGCAAGTCGAGCGACGAAAGCGGGGGACGAGCATTATTCCATCGTTTCCTCTTAATTTCATTTACAGTTGTGCTGTTGACGGTTTCAAATAATGTTGCTGAGTTTGAGACGGTGTGTCTGTGTGTGTGTGTGTGGGAGAGGGGGGGGGGGGGTCCGTATTTTTGTGTTTGTTTGTGTGGGTTCCTTGTTTGAGTACAAGTATGGGATTTGAGAGCAGAACAGCTGTCGCCGTGTTGTCATGCTGGTAAAAATAGACGCACACCCTATTAACGGCAATTATATAGCAATCTTTAGCAGGTTTCGATCGCTATGAAGGAAAGTGGGAGAATCAGATCGAGAAAAAAAGGTGGCTGCGGAAAAGACTCCGGTCAGCTATTTTTACACAACTTGCAGCGAAGCGCCGTAACAAAGTGCCAAAAAACCACGGGAAAAAAAAACGGAGAGAGAAACAATTTTTTTTTATCAATTTTGTTAGAAGAGAAACATGCATCGCGAAGTTATTGCTTGAAATGTTAACGCTCACAGAACCTTATGGCAATATTCCAGCGACAAAATATCGGGGAAAAAATGCACTGTTATGAGACGAACCGTTTCTGAAAATAAATAGGACCTGCATGCTTTTTGAGTACCGTTAGTCGAAGCAGCTGACTCGCAATACACCCTTCAGCACGTTTCTACCGCTGCCCCAGGTTTCGTTTTCGGCAGTAATCCATACATAAAAGGAAATCTTACGCGTACAGAATACACGTTGAACATCTGTACGATTGACACAAATATTTAACGTGATATTTCTTACCGCTTAAAGAGGAATCCCAACCCAGCGTCCAGCGGCGCAAACTCAAGCTCTCCGAACGTGTGGTGTGTGTGCTGCGGCCTCCGTAAAACCGCGTACGAAACCATGCGCGGCGCAACTGCGCGCAGCCGCCGACAGGCGGAACGCGGCCGACTCAGTTTGTTGCAGAATGCAGAATGGCGCGTATGGGTCTGATACGAAGTTGTGGGAATATGAAGCTTCACAAATTTCTGCTCTTTTTCAACGTGCTCGACATCGTGTACAAAGTCGTGCAAAGCGTCGATGGACACACCCAAGGTACGGCTCCGTCGGAGCTAGCTTTGATACTCCGGCATCGGACGTGGTCGCGCCGCTCGACGCAGACCTTGAAGAGCACGCTAGGCCTTCCTCCATAGACACCCGTGTCTCGCTCGTACTGCAGATACACAGCTGTTTTTTTCGGGCTGATTTGGCTAGCCTCTCGGAAACCGATGGCTGCGCCGGTTTGCGCGGAGTTTGGAACCGAGCTTGTAGGCGGGGTGCGCGAAGATAATCGCACGAAGACTCGGTGCGTTCGTGTCGGCTGGGCTACGCACGCACGCACGCACGCACAAGAAAGTATCGTGTAAATCGATATTATATGCAGCGCCTCGTTGAAGTGTCTTTCGCCCGCTTCACGGCTCACGCGGACAAGAAAAAAAAAAGTTAATTTCGTACCCGTTTCGCAACATCTCACTCGGGTCTTCCGGGGTGTTTGTCTGCGATCGTTTTTTCTGTTCCCGCGACCGCTGACAAACACATGTTCTCTCTAAAAGTCCGCGTGTTTTTTTGCGGGCGTGACGACCGACGAGCCGCAGTCGTGTTGTGATGTCGTGTCGGTCTCGTTGTGGCTCGTAAATCGACGAGCTGTAGTTTTTTCGCCAAACGCATCCGGTTTCCTTGAAAATTTCGATCTCGAGTGGTGGCGTGTTTCACGATATTATGGTGTAAAAAAACAACAAAGAAAAAAAACGCAGACCGGTCGCCCGATGAGAGCTTAGGTGGGTGCCGATTTTCTTGCGCAAACCAACTGACGATGATAAAAAAAGAAAGAAGAAAAAAGGTGCCGTTTTCTTTTTTTTACTTATGAACGTCGCGTGTTTTGTTTTTCTTGGTATGAGCAGTTAGACGTACTGGCATAGCTTTGTCGGGTCGTGCTTTGGCTGCTAACATCGACGTCAAACAAACAGGATAACAAAACAGAAGGGAACTGCTGGCTGCCAGTCGGATAATGTTAGCACCGCTTTATTATGTCGGTGTACAATGTTTAAGTTCGTCACATATAGGTCAAAATCTAAACCCCCCTCCCCCCAAAAAAAGTACAAAATAAATAAAAGTAATTGATTATTGTCTAGAGAGCTTATGACGTGAGGTATGGGGCCCACTGGCCGATAACACTTCGTCTGATAACATCTTTGGCAAGGTATACCTGAAATAATTTCTTTTTTCTTTTCGTTTCGCTTTAAAAAGGGTCGATAGTTCACTGGACATGCTGTACTTTTTTCGATCAAGGCAGGAGCTTACAGATTGCGAGCATTAGCCACTGGATACGCGTGATGGTCGGTCTGCTAAGTTCTCGTTTGGGGCGTCAACAGAAGCGCTATAATGTGGGTCTTTACTGCACTGGGCAAGTAGTACAAATGCCATCAAAGCTACTAGAGGGAGTACATAAAAAGTTGGTGCTAGTATTATGTGAAAGTTGCGACTGCTCGTGCGCGGTCGTACAGGACATTCTTATCTTTCGCCGCCGTTGCGTAACTTCCTTGGTTCCGCCTTATGTATCTAGGAAGTATAAAGGGGTTTCTGTTGCTTATGGCTTGCCCAACGAACCCTTTTCAAAACTGCGTGCTATCTAGGGGTTCCAGTGCCAAACTTATCTTGGCCCGTATCAGAACATTTGTATCAATTGGGTTTTGTAAAGGGTCCTTTACGGAACAAAAGCTTGTGCGAGATGCTTGCGCCTCTCTCGACCAACACTCGGCAAGCACTACTGCTAGCAGACATGCTAAATGTACCGCGTCACTACCAGTTTGTGTCCACCAATTGGCTTCGGAAGAACATGTTTGTCAACAAGCAGTGTTGTTGGTTTGTTTGTTGAGCGAGACCTGGCAGTAGGTGTTGGTGTTGTAAGATGTAGTTTTGTATCTCAGAAGTGCAGACGTATGTTTCTATGCACGCTTATTGAATACCTGGAAGAGGATGTTGAGTAGTGCTCTGTACAGTCATGCCTTGTTCATACAAACACCATTAATATACTAAAGTGTCCCACCCAAAAATTTACAATGATCTTTTTCACAGCAAAAATGAACTACTCATCACCGAACGCTCATGCTCCAGCCAAATGTGGCGCTAGCAACCGAACCGGATGCCAAAGTTTCAGCGCTAACCGTCCAAGCGCCCACTAGTTAACATTTCCCAAAGCTAAGAAGTCTGCAAATTGTACGTTCGGCGCCCGATTTGATTGGACAAGCGGCCGTGTCTAGATTGACCTAGTTTCAGTGAAGGTAGGGTGGGCGCTGCCCCGGTGTTTTACGGTAAGTGATTGCCTAAAAAATTTCAGCGGTAAAATGGGGCCTATTTTTGCCCATCTTTGGTAATTGCTCCCTGTATTTGAGAGCTCGGTCGGCTGCCATTTTTCCATTGAAAATTTCAGAAAATCGCTTATAACTTTTGAATAATAAAACGGTTAGTGCTGAAACTTTGGCACCTGGTTTGGACCTCTAGAGACGGCAATCTCGAGGATGAACAGTGTAAATACGTGCGTTTTTGTCCCATTATTATGGACACGTTACGGACGCTTTTTTGAAAGGAAGGTAGGTGTCCGTATTAATGAGACCTCGCTGTGTATCGATTGGAGTGATAATCTTCGCAATCAAGCGCATCTGATGCACACTAATACCGACGTAATGGGCACTTAACAATCAGTTTTTTTTTTCTTAAATTTTTGGTTTTGAGCTAATTGCTCGTTTGCAGACATTTTGAGTCGCATGAGGGGATAGCATTTCTTGCGCGACTTGAACCGCCCAGGGTTGACAAGTTCCCGCGGAAGACTCACCTTGAATTCGAGTAAAACTACAGTTGCTACTCCCCCCCCCCCCCTCTCCCCGCGAGACTTCGTAAAAGATGCAGCCTTTATTTCCCCCACATGCGGGGTTTTCTGCCGTGCGCACACTCAATATTGCTGCGCAGAGATTTGTGGGCCAGCGTTCACATCTGGAAATCTGCTGGCTTTGTAGAGAAGCCTTTCTCTATGTGTTTATTGTTTGGGGTGAATTTCAGACACTAAACACGTATCCAGGGATGAATTGAGGCCCCAGAATTGAGCCTTTTAGTCATTCGCTACGCAGGCCTGTGTGCTTGTGGGGAATAAATTTGGGCATAATGGAAACTTTAAGCTAGATTTCTAGCTGGCTTGGTCATTGCAGGATATGAATAGGGTTTAGCGTTTTCACATTCTTTTTTAAAATCAAATTTGGCATATTGTATAAAATTTTGCCTAAGGAAAAACAATTTTCTTTTTTTTCGGTCTAATATTTATACTTAATAAAGTTTTTAGTTTTCTTTTTCAGTGATATGGCTGGTATCTCCATTTAACCCGAAACCTTATACAATCTTTCTTTTGCTTTTCGTTTTGTGAGCGCCAGGCAAATATTAACAAAAGATTGTGCTTAGCGTGGTGCTGTCATCAGAATTTGTAAAATAGCATCTTTATTTGACACAGTTGCTTGTACAAAAAGTGATGACGAAGCAAACACACAGACGGGTATAAAGGGGAAGATTCCAATCTACTCAGCATTAACATGACTAGGAACCTTAAATTTCACTAGTCATTTCGTCTTAATTACTTGATGTGATTATAATAAAAATGTGTAGTTTTCCAGTTTTTTTTCTTCTGTGCACTTATCTTTTCTGTTTATAGCGATCAGTTTTGGGAGAGCCTTCTCACCATTTACCCTGGCTGCTCGACTGTCGCCTTTCATACCAGTGGCTGCCTAATCAGTCAGTTGTGGGCATTAAAAAACATTCGGTACCATTTATCAAGCACTGCATACATTATGTGCTCTCAAAACTCTGCTTGCACTGCGTGAGTCTTGCCCTTGACCTTGATTGAAACCTTGAAAATGCTCTCACATTGAGAAGTTATGGGACATTTACGATCATGAAAACAATACAAACCCCCCATCCAAAGGACAGCATACTGAGCACTCAAAATACAATCACAGTAGGGGCTTAAGATTTAACCCCCAAGAGACCGTTTGTTTGTTGAACCTTCCCCTCCAGTATAACATAGGGCGATCATGAAGATAGCCAACGATTTTATGACGGATGCGCCAACAATTTCACAAGGAAGCTTGTCGCACGGTGACCACCCTGCCAACAATGTACCCTTCAGCTGTGCCACGCTGCTCTAAAATATTGACCTTTTTGGTTAAAACCGAATTCTGAGGCCAGATTCACAAAACGATCTTACGCCAAAAATGTGCGTACGACGAAACGTAAGAATCAAATTCGTATCCACGAAAACGAAATTATCGTAAGTTTTGGCGCAGGCTGCGACGGAATTCTACGGCAGTTTTGGAGCTGTAACTGTCGAGCTATAACAGTTTGTGGGAGCTATGCGATGCTGGTCCAACCTTTCCCAGTTGAGTGTCACGTCAATATTAAGTTGCAATAAAAAAAAAAAATCGTTCCCGAAGCGCTTACCAAGACGCGGTCTAACAGCGCAAATCCAGCACTTCGATTGAGCACGCGCGTCCATTCTGAGTGTGAACAGGTGTTTGCATGGCTCTTGCTGACACTCTCGTAGTTCAAAGATACTCTTTTAACGTCGACTCGCTCCTGCATCTCCGAGGCCGCTTTGGAAACGACTGGCACGGGACGTCTTGTACTAAGGATGACAGTTGTGTTGACTTGTAGCGATCAATCTTGTAGCAGTCAACGAAGGCGGTTATCCTGGCCTCAACGTTCGGGCGCGTTTAAATTGTGTTAGCGTTGACATATCACTGCACGGACACGAACCCCAGACAAGTGGTGGCGGAAAGGCCGCCTGTGTTTGTTATTAAAAATCCACGTGTCTCCGAACTGCTCCGAACCATGCTGAGCTCTCCAATTGGTTGTTCGTGATGCCGAAGACGCCATCGCCATAGCAACAGCACCGGAAGTTCTAGTGTTTCCGTACGAGAATGTCGCTTTCCTCCTCTCACTTAAGAACACATTCATGAATACCGATTTCTCCTCTTCTTACGATGTTCTTAACTTACAAACTTCTTAGCTAAGTTGTCGTAAACTAATGAGCTCTTCGTGAATCTGGCCTCTGATGAATTAATTCGGTATCCTTCTATAGATTTTTATCGGTTTAAATCGAAAACACTCAAGCCCTTGGTTATGGGCTTACATTTTCATTCCAGATGCAGCACCTGTTGGTTACCTGCATACCCGAAGAGACGTCATTGTTTGGTTCTTAGAAAGATTCCGGAGCAATGAATGTTTGTGGTTTGTTTGGAGCTGTTGGGAAGCTCGGTTCTATGCGTTAGCTGTTCAGGCAGTGAGAACTTTCTCTTCGTTTTGGATGCAAGAAAGCCCGGCTGTTGTACGTTAGAAGCGTTCAGGTAGACATCACAACAATAATGATTATAATTGTTTAATACAATATAATATCACAAACAGATAAGTTTTAAGATATTCAGGTGCACTGCAGAGTGCACGAGTCTTGTGGGATGCCATTCTCTAATGAGAAGGCACAGCCTACTTGAGGAGAAAAACAAGTAGAAATGTTGATCAATGATCAACAAACATCATACAAGGACAACTCAGAAAAAAGTATTACTCAAGCTGGTTTTCCTAAAAAAAAAAAAAGGAAAGCAATAATTTAGCTTCTGGATGTCCCAAAACTACCATAACCTCTATGTGAACTTTGGACACAAAAACCAAATAGCTCGGAAGCAGGATGATTTGGTTATAAGGGGAAAACACAGTCTCAAGTCTGCCCTTGAAAGAGAAGCAATGTTTGTAAAACAAACACCTGAGGAACAGGATTGGATATTATTTACAGAAATTTGCATTTAGGTAATTGGACTTTACTTCTCCTTGAAGCTCCAGCATAATGTTGATGTTCTCTCACTTGCCTCCAAAATGGGTTTAGCATACCAACAGACTGACTGACCTAGTAACCCAAATAATCAGTGTTGGGTAAAGTACATCTAAAAAGTACATGAACTGGAGTACAGAGTAAATGAGAGGTAATGTACTTCTAGTAAAGTAGTAAGTACACCTGGCACAATGTACTTGAAGTACTACAAATACAATGTACTTTCAAAGTCACATACAAGTACGCCATGAAGATAGCGTTTTTAACGCTATCTTCCATGATGCCCTTTCATTCCCCTATGCAGTGTTTTTGCTTTCTTTTTTTCTTTTAAGAACTTATGCCTCAGGGGTAATTGAGGGTTGATCAGTTATTTTCAGAAATGATGGCATATATTGAATAAAGTTAAGTGGCCGCAGAGTATTTACTTACGGAAATGGCATCAAATGCAGTAGTCACTACGACTTCTGAATTTGGTGCCGCTTGCCCTGGTTGCACACAAGAGTGTTAAACATACTAGGAGAAAGCGTGGCGCTAACCCGTAGCTTCTGCAAGCAAGCCTCTCGTGGAGGAGCGTCCTCTCCTAATATTTTATCCTCCTTGCTTGCGCTGTGGTAAACCGAGAGTTTGCAACACTGTGGGAAAGCTACCCCAGTACAAACAGAAATTCATTGTCTGCTGGCATTTCTGGTGAGAGTAGAATACCCCTCCCAGTATTCCTTCAGAGTTGACAAAGCATAATTTTGTGATACAAACTTAACAAGACCAAATCTGGGGAATGTACTTTGAAGTCGGGAAGTTGTACTTTCCTGGGAAGCTACCAGAAAACATACTTTAAGTAAAGTACAAGTCCATGCTTGGAGAATGTACTTTGAGTTAAGTACAAGTTTTTAAAGTCTACTTTATGTAGTGCTTTAAGTACAATGTACTTGAAGTACCTCCCAACACTGCGAATGATAGGTTGAAGTAATATTTTTTTCTCAAAGTTATTAAATTTTCAAGTTTAGTCCTTTCCACTTTTTCAAACTTAAAGGGGCACCCAAGTGGATTCTGAGATTGTCTATTTATTGTCATAACTCAATCTACGGGCTCTAAGCATCCTAAAAAAACAAAAATCACACTCCAAGAGCGGCCGATTTCCCTATTAGAAGTCCAATCAAATATCGTGCCATGCCCCTTTTTCTGCGCTGTGGCGCAGAACAGCAGGGGGCGCCACTGGACGGGAAGGCAGCAGGGGAGGGCACGCGACAGCCAATCACGAGTGACGTCTTCCCGGCGGACTGATTTTTCGAAGGCGCGCATATTTGGAACTTTTTGTTTGCCGGGAAGCCGTCACCCGTGATTGGCTGTCGTGTGCCCTGCCCTGCTGCTTCCCGTCCAGTGGCGCCCCCTGCTGTTCTGCGCCGCAGAAAGGCGCATGGCACAATCTTTGATTGAATTTTCAATAGGGAAATCGGCCACCCTTATTTTTAATTTCGGGTTTTCTAGGATGCTTAGAGCCCATAGATTGAGTTACGACGGTAGATAGACGATTTCAGAATCCACTTGAGTGCCCCTTTAATCTGTATGGAAAACACTAAAAAAATTGATGCCAGTTGTGGGTGCAGGTTCACTATTTGGGCCGTAGAACTTGCTCCTAATAAATTACCAGAAGTTTGATGGAGCGGAATGAAAGCTGTGGGAGCTCACTCTAGCACTTGCTCAGCAATGCAAAAGAAATGGGCACTTTTTTTCTTTTAGACTGTCTGTTTGACCTGCAAGTTTTTCAACATGCGAAGTCGCACCACCTTCATTTGCAATGGACATTGCGAACGTAAAGATACTGAATACTATGCCGGAAAAATAGAGCCTGGGTATTCAGAAAATGTAATAGGCTTTGGTAGCTCGAAGAATCGTCAAGCACCCCATTATTGAGACGCCGCCGATTTGGTTTTCTTAGGAAGACTCATTCTGGTAGATCCGATCTCTAAACGCAGCACGGTCGCACGTTTCGAAGGCACTGCATAGATTGCACGCCCATTGAATGTAGAACGTTTCCTTCCTTGCAGCCACATGTTTTTCTACCACGCGAGGCAAAGGGTTCGTTGCCCTCTAGAATGGACCGCATGTATCATTTTCTTGGTGCATTGAGCTAAGATTTCTAACAGAGGTGGCCAAAGATGATGCATTTTGTGATTTAAACTACGAAGAATGGACTTGCCCGAGTAAAGAGAAAAGAATTAAGAGCGTGAATTCGCTTCCTACGGCAGCCATCTGGTAACGAAAGGTGTCTGACCGGCGCAACAGCCAACAGATGGAGGCAGGTAAGAGCGAGGGTGCAGTCACTTACCTTCAGCAGAAGACTGTGTTTCCGTGTCTAGTGCGGCACAAACTTCTGTAATGTACTAGTGTTCTTTTTTTTTTCTACTAACAAAACGCATTGAAAAGACAGAAAACCAACAAAAAAGGCTCTTTGTAGGGTGACTTTGACTGTCGGCCGCCGCTGTTTCAGCTGTCTCTTCGCCGGCACGTCTTTCTTTTGCAGATGGCCGCCTTAGGTAGTGAATTCACGCCATTAATTGTTTGCTCTTTACTCCAGTAAGCTCGTTCCTTGAAATTTGGTTACACAAAATGCACCTTCTTTGGCCACCTCTGTACAAAATCTGAGCTTGACATGTTAAGAAAACGATCTAGGCAGTCTCTTTGAAGGGTCAACAAACTCTTTGACTCATGCGGTAGAAGTGCCTGTTTTGTGGTTTGGGCTTTTCTACCAGATCGGCATTTATCGGAGCTTCGACGAAGCGGCAGACAGTTTTTAAATGTGGAGCTGTAGTCAAGGAAGGGAAGTGCCTTTGCCACAGCAATATCGACCGTTATCTTTCTAGACATGGGAGTTATAAAAACTAATTCTAAGGTTGCTGACTTGGAGGGGAGATGGAGAAACATTTTTCAATTCCTGTTTTGAGGGCAGCGGGGTCAGGAATCGAGGCCAGGGCAAAAACACAATTGCAGCGGAAGGATTGTGGACAAAAAGCAGCATTAAAATTAAGATACATACATGTTGGGGAATTTATAACATTCTTTACTGATTCCATTCTAGGGGAACACACTACATGTCAATTACCAATTTTGACACATTTTCGATAAGCCAGCTGCTACAAGAAACAGTTCCGAGGCTGTTGGAGTGTTTAGTTTATTTATGCCAAGCCGCGATCTCTTTTAGAGCTGCATCACAAAGCCGCACATGTGTAGACGAGTCGGTCTGACTTGTGTCTTTTGTCCTGTCGGCGTGTTTGTTCCCCATTTTGCATCTTGCGCTCTGGTGCCGATCTGTTCCGCAGCTGGTGTCTCCCTGCGGCATTGAGGTTTATGACCCTGGAGGCATGTGCTGTGCATCAAAATATAGAAGGAAGAAAAAGAATGGCGTTTTTATTGAAACGTTACGGTACGTGCGGGCTTTCGTGGAGTAAAACGGGTATCGCACCGAGCCCCGGCGTTTTAAAAGTGCAATCCCAGCAGAGAGAGCGTTCGATACGCACGGATACATGCGCCGTCTCCGAGACTCGCATCTTGTCGCGTTCCTCGTCACGTTTTTCTTCTGGGGTCGCCTGCTGGCGGTGGCGTGGCTGGTTGGGTTCATCTGCGGCTCATTTGTTCCAGGTTTTATACAGACCGAAAGCGACATCCAAGTGCTGGCTGATGGAGTCCTGGGTCACTTGTCGGAGGTACGTGTCTAGCCGTGCGTAGGCCGCCTTCGCGCGCGCTCTAGTCGTGCCTGTTGTGTCGTGCCGTTGCCTGGCGCGACCCTGGCGGAGTTGGACGTGGCAGACGCCTGCGCTGCTGCAGGTCATTTGGCGGCCAGACTGTTGACGAAAACAACGACGGACGCGAGGTGCGGTGTCACGACGACTGCGACACTTGCATCCGCTCGACTATTTTGCCCGTGTTTCCACGACCGACCGCGACGATCCCGACATCCGGCAGCACGACGTGCTATCTCCCGCAACATCAACTGCTGCCGCTTCGTATTGCTTTTGGCGCGTCGACGGAATGGGACGGCGAACATGCCAGTTGAAAACTCTTTTCAGGCACCGTTTCCGATAGCGCATTGCCGCGACGAACCCTTTCGCGAACTAGTGCATGCCGTCATGTGGCGTGCTGCTAGATAGACTGGAAACCTCGAACTTTTGCTCCTCTGCCGTACGGAGATGGCACACAGATCGAGAAGGACGTCAAAAAGATTGACAGATGAGGCAGTGCTTACTTGTTGTGATCGTCGTTACTTTAAGTCGGCATAACTGTTATACTTTAGAAAAACATTTGGCAGACTTTGGGCGCTTGCAAAACGTTTGCGGAGGAGAGATGGTGCTCGGATCGTAGCGTTTACTTGAGTGTTCGAGAGAGAAAGATAGTAGTTTATGAGGAAGGAAAAATCTTAGCCTCATCATTGGTGTCGCAAAGTTTGACACCTGTATGGATGTGAAGAGTTTTTCTGAACCTTATGTTAGCCAAAGTAGAAACGAAAAATGGTTCGTTAAATTCATAGTTTTGTTTCTAGTCTGCATTGATGGGTAACAAGCTGTAACAGTAGCATTTGATGTAGTAATAGCACGGAACCAAAGTTGTTGTTGGGGGAGCAGCTTCCTTTGCAAAGTTTGACAGGGTCATTGAACTCTTTCCACAGCCATCCGCCGTGAGCAGTTCGTCACCTGTAAGGTGAGTCGGGTCGACGCACTGTTGACTGGTGTCAAGAGCCGCTGCTCACCGAAGCCTGAATTGATGCATTGCTTTTGTTGAAGCCTCCCTCTTCTGATTCGATGGAGGGATGAATGTTGCTCAATCTCCATCGAATTGGATGGCGACTTGTGCTGCCTGGCCAGTGTTTTTTGTAGGTAGGGTGGATTGCACTGTGCTGATGGTCCCCGGATCATTTCAAGGTCAAAATCTGGTTGCTAAGGGACATGTAATTATTGCTGAAGAGTGAGTGAAAGTGCTCACTTCACCGCAGCTTCATTACGAAGAAGAAACTTCACTAGTGGACAGGATTCTGAGAAAGTCGTTCTAAAACTTTGGCTGAACTGGGGAACACCAAAAGCTTCGTTCGATTTACCTGGACCTCCTGCACTGGTGAAGAAAAGTGTAGTGTGGTATGCTTCCAGTCGTATCTTAATGAATACACATACCAGAAGTAAACTGCCCTACACTTCTCTGTACCGGTGCAGGAGTTGCAGGTAAATTGATTGAAGCTGAGGTTAAGTGAAGTGGGCAGTGTCAAAAATTGGATTAATGACTGGTTGTGCTCCCGCGGCAAGAGCTCTCCTTGTCCACAAAGTTGTTTTTAAATTTTGTAAAACGAGGGCGAAGATGATTACGGATCTGCTGCCGATCAACTGAGTGCCTTTTCGTTTCCTCCCTCTGAAACAGTTTTGCGGATTTGGAAGACAGCAATCTAAACACCTATGCTAGTCCCGTCTCGTTCGAGCCTGCGTTTCTGGACTTCAAGTCTCAGTAAGTGGAAACTGTCAAGCTTGTTGTCTGTTGCGTCTGACGCCAGCATAGGACGAGCGCAAGATGTAACTGGCGCGAGTAGGGTAATAGATGTTTGTTGGAGTGCCGGAACTTTGCGGCTTCAGTTCGCTGACCTTCGTTGCCACCTCTTCGGTGCTGGTGTCGAAACTAGATGACCGCATGCGCCGTCCTCAAATGATCTCGCACCGTATGCCTCCCTGTGGTCTGGACCTCTTGGAGTGTTTTTGAGCCAGTGAAATGTTGAGCGTGCCAATGAAATTGATCAAGTTTGTACTAAAGGTCGACATGTTTGCAATGGGGACGAGGTTAGACTTCAATATGCGTCATTGAAATGAGCCTAGTTTGTGTGTATGACAGTGGGGTGTTACAGAGAAGCTTTGTGGTGGAAGCAAGCAGAAGTGATGCTCCAGACAATGCTGATAAGGTACTATTCCAGACTCCTTAGTTCAAAAATCAGTTAATGTTGCCAATGAATCATTCGTGTTAGTCGTGCCGCTTGCGATGTTGGGATGGGGGGTGAACAGGTGGGCGTGATATGCTTTCCACCCATAACAAGACTTGTAGGTGGTGCAAAAGCTCCAGGAAACTTGTTAGCGCAAACGGAGATCGACGCGAAGAAGGGAGCGCCGACAAACACTTGTCCGTGTCCCCTTCTTTGTGTCCGTCTCTGTTCCAGCCTGCGAGGTTTCCCGAGAATTTTGTGTCCGTAGTTTCTCGTTTTGTTGAGCTTGGTTGTGATGTTTGCATCTCTCTGGGTTATCAAAGGAAGTTTTGTTGCGTTTCTGTTTCCAGACCACTAAGTATGCCGGTACGACGGCGGAGTGGTGGTGAAAAACCTGAGCCCAGAATCGAGCATAGAGATGCTCTCCATCAGCGGCAACACGCTCCACTTTCATTGTTCCTTTTTCCAAGAAGAGGTGCGTCTCTTTTTGTTTGTTCCTCCTGGTCAAGGTTTACCAGTTTTAATGCGAAGGCCTACTCCAGTGTCTCATATTTCGTGGGCTGTTCGACCATAGAGAACTTGTGGTTCGGCAGTATCCTTGGTATTTGATGGAAACTATTCTGGATTGCTTGAAAGCATAGGATGTCCACGGTAAATCCTAGCGCTATAAAACGAGACAGAAAAATCGGCACCTTCGCATAGACAGCTCATAATTTTCCAAATCTGCATTTAGGTGGTGCATTTTATCTGGTGAAATTTCAAGGTGTAGCTCCTTTCCTGGGAAAAAGGAGACAAACTCTCCAGGGTCAACAGCGGACGCTTTCCCAGACGACCGAGTTAGCTGTGGCCGTAACTTGTGGCACTATACCCTGATGGCGCAGCGAATGGGCGACAAAACGTGCCGCCTCATTTTTCATCGCTAGGATCCGCTGTGGATGTTCTATAGATTCGGAGGTTTCTCGACGGTGCTTTAGAGATTTCCCGAGTTTACGCTTTAAAGAATTGTATGAGATGTGTTTGGGGTTGTAGGAATGTGAACAAGCAGATATTACCCGACCCTAGTGACAAATTCGCCCTGAGCGAATACACAAGTGACCCTTCCCCTTCCACTTCGTCAACGCTAACAACAACCTAGAATAAGGTAACGCTAAATCCCAACTTTGAGGACTGATTTTGGGTATGTACTTGAAATAAGGAGTATGAGGTTCACAGAGGTATCTTAGTAAACTGTAGATATATATATTACGTTGTCGGAGTAGTCTCGTGCGAGCATACGGAACGGCACCTATCACGCCAACCTCATCTCTATAGCCTTTCAATTCTTCGTATTGGAAGAGCATTTTCTTGACCTCCCCCTTTTTGTTCTCTCGGCGCAACAGAGGATATCGCCGGGCGGCAACACGTCGTTCGACGTCGTGTTTCTTGGACGGGAGCAGGGCCTAGTGGAGAACATATTATTTATTCATACGTCTCTAGGTTCCTTCAAGTATCAGGTAAGCGGATTTCTTTTTTTTTTTCCTAACTTCTATTGGGAGCGTGCGACATCCAAAGGGGGCGCTCCACTCTGCCTTGGAAGCCGGTTGGTTGGCGCCGCCGCCGAGGTGGTAAAGCTCTACCCGTCCGCTCCTCTACTAACGAGCCCACGGCGTCTCAGCCACGTCTGCACCAGCCCGTAACCGCATCTCTCGATCTCGTTCCATGGAAAAGGTTTGACACCTTGAAATGTGAAAACCTTTCCCTGCCTCCAGCATCGCTCCGTATCTGTTTTCGCGTCGTTCGAACCGCGGGAGTTGATTGGAGCACAGGTTCAGTTGCGCGTCCCGCAGCTGTAAGTAGTGGTGATGACAAACACTGCCGTGTTTTTCGTTTTATCTACATCTGAATATGCCCCTGTGAAGCGTTTGTGCGCTCGACGGTCCGGAAATCGCCACGAGACGACCTCTGTTGGAGCCCGTAATCAATAAAACCTGATAAGGATAGATAACCGGGCAACTTCGTAAAGTCAATGTTGAAAAACAGCGCGACTGGGACGAGGACAAAAAGACGAAGAGAACACAAGACAAAACCAGTTGATAATCAGCGCTTGTCTTGTGTTCTCGTCTTTTTGTCCACGTCCCAGTCGCACTGTTTTCCAACATGATTAAAACCTACTTGTAAGTATTTTTTGCTCCTCTTATTATCAGATCGCTCTTTGCTCGCCGGCAGATCGGGTGGACATGTTGGGCTCGAGATGATCGTGGTGGTTTCTGCCGGTGCACGAAGGGGACCTGTGTTCCAAATTTCCAGGTCTCCCGTAGAGAAAGTTGGCGCCGACTGTGGCTCCAAACTCTTCGTGTAGCGCTATGCTCGAGTAAGCTGACATTCCTTGAAAACCAAGGTTGGCTGCTATGCAGGATGTCTATGCCGGTTTGGCCGTGTTCCACGCAAAATGCTTCCGATGGGAGCCGCACGTTGACAAGCTTGTCGCACGTTTCCAATAGTACCCGACGGTGATTGAACGGCAGGGGGCCCTCGAGTTGTCCCGCCTCTGGTGCAGGCTTCCTGCCTTCGACAATGCTACAACATGTAACGAGCCTCTGAGCGCAGTGTGCGCGGCCGAAGCACCACGGAAGGCAACGAGCGCTTGCTGGTGGCCGGGCATTTGAGAGAGACGCCCTGCCATTCTTGTCCCGTGGACGTCCGTGGGGACTAGCCCCGCCGTGTGTGGTGACCCCTCGTGTCTGCACGCCCGCAGGTGTCTGCATTTGGCAAGGAGAACCCGTACCGGTTGCGGCCGTTTGTCGGGGTGCGGATGCCCCTCAACAGCAGCTACACGCCGCTCATCTACATGCACAACCCGCACAGCTCTACCATTCAGGCATGTCCCAGTCCTCGTCTCTTTTAAGGAGCGACCGTCCACGCGGTTGCATCTGTCAATACCTTCTGTCTGCACAGATGTTCGTTTGGGCACTTTTCGATATTGCTCTGTTGGGCATGCTTCGGGTTTGTTTAAGGGGGGACACTACCCAGAGAAAACAAATTCTGCAAAAAACATTGATTTTGAAAAATTACATATTTACATCCATCTACATCCAGAGAGTATTCCCAGAAATTTTCACTAGTTTACACTGCATAGTTAATTTTTTATAAATTATTTTCTGTCCACCGAAGCTAAAGAAAAGGTAGGGTTTGGAGCACTTTGAACACATTTTTCTCCGTTCCACTTTTTGGTATAAATTCCATTTTAGTCAATCTATCGTTTGATAATGGCAATACAGGGAAGGCTCGTTCTTCACTTTTCCTGACTGAAATTTAATAAGGAATGCGCCTATGGAGTTTGTTTGTCACTTTACGGATGTCTTTTATAAAAAATGTTGACATTTTGTCGGAGACACAGAAGACCAAAAAGTTGACCAATTTTGCAGAAGAGAAAATTGATAGAAATCAATGACTTTTTACAAAAACTTTCCATAGGCGCACCTCCTAGGCATTCTGCTACATATCTAGCGAATAAAAATCTTGAATATTGTGATAGTTTTCCGACGATAGATTAACTAAACAATGTAGGCGTGTTGCTGATAGAAGCTGCCCTAATTTCCTTCCCACTTAACCGACAGACCTGAAATTTTGTTATGCACCCTCTAGCATGACCTACCAGCCTACCCTCTATATTTCTATTAATTTTAAGCCAAGGGTTCAAAAGTTGACCATCCCAGGGGTGTCTCCTTAAAAATGAAGAAGCAATGTGCTTGTGTACTCAACTAAATGAAGAACTTCGGAAAAGTGTGCATTTGTACGTTGACTGAATAGTAGTAGCAGAGCTTGCTTTTCTTTCGGCCCTCCTCCCCCTCCCCTCATGTCCCGTTTTCTATGTTGTAGATTATAGTATACCTGCTGGTGACAACTAGCTGCACAAGGGGGCAATCTCTTATCGCGGTGCCGAGCTCATTTGTGCGGCTGCCGTTTTGGCGAAAATGGTTGCAAACATGGATTGGTGTAGAAGTGGACACGTGACTACTTTTGCCACTTCGTGTGGCTCTAACACGGTGGTCCTCAAGCCTTTTGATCTCGAGGTCTCAGCAATGACGTTGTAAAGCAGCACAGGAGCCTACAGGCTTTGTAAACAATAATGTGCATTCCAGAGAGCGTGGCTCATAGTTGTCGTAATTACTCGCATAATGAATGCACTCGCGTAGCAAGCACACCCCCAGTACGGTCATTAATATTTTGACTTTTTTTCTTTTTGCCCGCGCGTAATGAACGCACTTTCAAGTTTCGGCTTTGCGAGTCTCAAGCTCCGTCTAACCCAGCCAACCAACAACCCAATTTCTCTCTTTGATGCCCTTTGGTTAAGCTATGCCAAGCACGGCAGTACTTGTGGGCATAATGGCTGCAAGCAGGAAGTTGCAGAAGTTATCAAGAGTGAAACCGAGCAACACGCACAGCTAACAAGGCTGGGGTCGAGGAATTGCCCAGTTCCCGGAAATGCTTCATCCGTCGGATGCATCAATGTAAACTGTCACGCCGTTGTCTACGGTCCGCTTTCGGACAGTGAGGTCACGAAAGTGGTTAGGCCTAGGGACTAGTGATGCACAACTATCGTAAAATTGACAATCTATAATATCAATAGTTTTTCTCAAAACTATCGATAATGTCGAAAACTATTGATTCTGGACTACTGATAGTACTATCGATAGTTGGCCATCGATAGTACAGTAGATAGTCCATTATCAATAGTCAAGGGCATAGTAGCGTTTTTAGACGGGGACGAAGAAGACACAAGACACACACGAGCGCTGACTGCAACTGTTTCAATCAGCATGGAAATGGGACATATATGTACACTACGGTCCCATCACAATCAGCCAATCCCAGGCCTTGTTGCCGCTCTCATGAACTGCAACTCCACATCTAACAGGTCAGTGGACGCAACGCTAACACAACCTACACCAGCTCTCTTTATCTCGTCTGCTTCGATTATCTCCCTAACAGTTCTGTTGTTACGTTTGCCAGTATTCAGCTCATGTCGAACAATGGCCTGCATCCACAGTCCTGACAATGCGGCAGATGCCTGAACGATAGGCTCCGAGAACATAATCTTAACGTCAACAACTTTCAAGATGGCCACCTATCGGTGCATTGTCAGGGCTGCGGTGGCAGGCCATTGTTCGACACAAGCTCAATACTGGCCAAACATAAAAACAGAACTGTTCCAGAGATAATCGAAGTGGACGAGATAAAGGGATTGCTAGGTGTAGGTTGTGTTAGAATTGCGTCCATTGACCTGTTAGATAAGGTGTTGCAGTTGATGCAAGTGGCAGCAAGGCCTGGGGTTGGCTGATTGTGACAGGACTGTAGTGTACATGTATGTCCCATTTCCATGTTGATTAAGCAGTTGCAGTCAGTGCTCGTTTGTGTTTTGTCTCTTCTTCGTCCTCATCTAAAAGTGCTACCATGCCCTTGACATCCCAATACCAACTAGCCCAGCATTCAGCATTGATAAGTATCAATAGTCCACTATCGATAGTACTTTTGATAGTTTACTATCAATTGCTGGCTCTGTTGACAATCAATACTATTGAAAGTCAACTTTAAAAAAAAACTAGTAAGTGGTATGAAAATGTAAGCACAGCTCAGAAAGGTAATGAAGGAGGGTATGTGCGAGCGGGCAACGTAGTACTCCGGACAAAACATCAAATAGAAAGAAAACTAAACAAAAAGTTGCATTTTCGTAGAATAAATCTATAGATGAAACAGAAATGACAATTCGGCTACTTTTTCCGTGCACATATTTGGTATATTCCTCGGGTTCAGATATCAAGCTTCGTACTCTGGGACGCCTGCAATTTTAAAAATAAAAAAAATATATATATATTAGGCTGAAAAGCAATCTAAAAAAAAAAAAAAAACTAGGTACACCTAAGCACTTCTTATGAGTTGTAAATGCGAAAGCATGCACGCTGCTCTTCCGCTCTCTTCTTTTTTTTTTTTTTTTACTTGCATCAACGGTTGAGCGTGCGCGCTGTCCTCGGCTCACTGATTTTGGGCGTGGAGCGGTGGAGCCGCTGCCTCGTGGACACGCAGAGCCATGGGGTGGCGGTCGTTGAAACCGACGTGCAGCGGCCAATGGGAGCCTCATCGACACGCGCCAGCCGATGGGACCGAAGCCGAAATCCATCAGCTTTACTCCGCTCCTTTGGGATCGGGGAAACTAGGTGCCGTTTGGCGAGGCTCTTCGGGTGGTTTCATAGCTGGGAGCTGGCCTCACTTGGAGAAAGGATTTAAGGTGCCGTTTGGCGCGGTTTCAAAGCTGATGTGATGACGTCTGCTCGCTCCATGAGACAGTTAATGCTTTTGCATTAAAAAACAGCAGAAAAACTGTGACAACCTATAGAGAAGAATATCAATATTTCACTATTGACACCTTTTATTTACAGCTTAGTATACAGTCGATACAGTTTTCTGATAGTTTGCCTATAGGTTTTGGATTGCTCCTGAAAAATTATCGGAAAGTCCCTAATCGCAGTTACGTTTTTCTCCGAGCTTCACATTTTCGAGATGGACACTCGAGGTTCTTCATCATCTAATAAAATACTATTGATAGCTTTACGACAGTCGGATATCGCTAGAATACTACCGATAGTACTATAAGTAGTGCATGATAGTCGACCATCGTATAGTACTATCGATAGCTTTTTTTACTATTGATACTTGGACTTGGCTTCCACCATTGATAGTATCGATGGTGCTATCGATAGTTTTGCACCACTACTAGGAACAGTTGCATAGCTCTTTGTGCCGAGCGAGCTTTGTATGGCGCTTTTTCATTGGCAAAAGAAGGCCGAAGGTGCCCCCAAAAAGGTTAGCAATTTATAGCATGGTTACTGTGGCGTGCCCACGACTAGCTGTGGCCGGGCCTCCGTCAGTGGAGACGTGCCACGGTGCCCTGCCGTGTTGGATCGGTACCAAAAAATGACGATTGCACAAAGTGTATAAACTCACAAAATTTTACCCTGCACAACGAACGCTCCCTCCAAATATGCAGAAATGTTTCGGGAAAACCAACGCATTCATTATGCGAGTAAATATGGTATGCATCAATGAGTGGCTCAGATCTGCCGAAGTGGCACTTAAACTTGGAGAACACTTCACTAAGGGGCGGGGACAGCCGAGAAAGTTTGGGAGCTCGGGGAGCCTGTAAGGACACTCTGGGGGAGTTGCTGGTTGTTAGGAACTCGGTTTGGGAACCTCTAGCAGAGGGCCACCTTTTGACGCCGTGCCTTCTTTTTGTGCGCAGCTCACGGAGATCTACTCGAGCGGGGGCGACCTGCACCTGGAGGCCCCAGCGGGCGAGAGCGAGATCACCAAGGAGCTTTGGGTGAGTGACGTCGGTTGCCATGGCCGTTCGGAGTCGTCGCTGACGGTAAGTTGCACACGCAGGAGATCCCCCCGTACAAGACGAAGCCTGTGATGAAGGCCAACTTCGTGTCGCGGATTGAGAAGAACCACACTGTCTACATTCGCATCAAGCTCAACAGCACCAGCCGCGTCGATCTCATACTGCCAGTCGAGGTGGAGGTGGTCTCATGTGAGTCGTCCCTCTCGCTCTCAGAGTGTGTGAGTAGGGTGAGTGCGTGAGTCTGAGAGAGTGTGTGAATGGCTGAGTGAACGAGCGGTTTTGTAAGGGGACTGGAGGAGGTATCCGAATGGGTGAGTTCGAGCAAACGGTTATGTATGTGAGTTAGAGTGCATGTCTTTGATTCAGTGTGTGCATGCGAGTTTGAATGACTGAGTGCGTGAGTGAGTAAGTGAGAGAAAATGTATGAGTGAATGAATTAGAGTGAGTCTGTGTGTAACTACCGAGCAAGAGAGTATCCTTGTATGCGAGTTGGAGCAAGTGTTTGAGTCAGTAGCGTCACGAGGGTCAGCGGCACCCGAAGCGGTAGCCCGCCTCGACACCCCCCCTGCTCTCGCGTGACCCACCGCGACTCCCCCCCGATTTCGTGGGGCCCGCCGCGACTCCGCCTCCGCTTTCGCGTGGCCCGCCGCGACTCCCCCCCCCCCCCCCCTCTCGTGGCCCGCCGCGGCACCCCCCGAGCCCTGCACCCGGGGTGGTCGCCCCCCCTCGCCCCCCCTTGTGACGCCACTGGTTTGAGTGAGTCTGTTTGAGGATGTGAGTGCGTGTATGAGTTGGAGTGAGTGTCCTCTGATGTTTCTGGGATAGTTAATTTCGTGTTGCTGAGTCGTGCCCAAACTTTACCCTGCGCTTAGTTGAGAAAGACGGGGAATCGAGTTCACGTGCCTTGAGTCGGTAAACACAGAACTTTGGGAAAAACAAGCTAGACATAGAGGCCCCCATGGTTCGATCTCCTACCGACATCGGACGGCGCGTTCGCGTGCCGCGTCAATTGACGTTCGGTGACCATATCGATCGGACTCTATTGTGCAGAAGGAGATGGTGGCGTGTCAATATCAGGTGCATACTTGGGCTCTTTCGCCGGGCTTTTCAATGGGCGGAATATGAACGAAAAGAGCTCGAAAGAGGACTTGGCGCAGATGGCCGATTTTCTCCGGCACCTAATATTTTGACGAGCCTCACACGAAGAGCATGCTTCCTTGGCCACCTGACAGCCAATATTATTTCCCCGGAACATAAGGCTAAAGTATCAAACTGACGGATTTTTATGTAATTTCAATCTGCTACGTTCTCGCAGTACCTGGAATTTTCTCGCCCACGGAGGCCCTCGACTTTGGGGTGGTGCACCGACAGGACGAGCCGAGGAGCCTGCCCGTGAACTTGCTCAACTCGGGGCAAAAGCAGGTCTACATCACGGTTAGTTTGGCGACTAAGCGCGCTACCTGTGTCGATCGCCCCTATACTTCGTTTCAGCTTAAAGGGAAGCTGAAGAGGTTCCTGAAAAAAGCGAGTTAGAGGTGAATTCTAGAGTATTTTCATCCCGTGAATCTGAATATCATGTCCGTTTTGGACGTGATATTCAAATCATAAGTTGGTGCACGGCAATCGGAATTGCCGTGCACCAACTTGCCAGATACCGTAGATTGCTGGTACAGTAGACTCTCATTAACTCAAACTCCAGGAAGCCACAAATTTTTTTTTAATTATCAAAAGTTTGAATAATTAATAATTCTTCTAAATATGATGCAAGATAAAATTATGATATGCAATATAAAGGGTTACAAGTACAATGCAGATATATGATGATTTCCTCTACATAGGTCTACTGATCATAAGCAGGTATGCCATACTAGGAACATTTGTGAAACGTATGACATAAGTATATTTATCCCTCAAAAATGTTGTTTATCGTGGACTGATTAGGTAGCACATGACAATTCAAAACAAAATTAAGTTTGTTCATCAGGCCAAGAAGTTGTCTAATGTGATCTTATTAAGCAGGGGACACATGAGCAAGGAAAACAAGCACCGTAGGGCAGTTTCCATAGCAACTTGCACGGACGCTGTGACGTAGATCTATGCCATGCCGCGACGTCACGGCATTCGTGCAAGTTGATATGAAGATTTCCTCGTGGTGCCCTTTTTCACAGCTCATGTGTGCCCGCTTGAGCCCGGTCGAGCGCGCCTTTCACCGAGCACCGGTGCACCACGAAGAAGCAACACCCGTGGAAGCAAGCTCTGCGGGTGTTGTCTCTCTGCAGTGCATCGGTGCTTGAAAGAGGCGCTTACCCAATGGGGCCGCGTGAACAAAAAGTAGGAATTCCATGAAAACGCAGTTTGAATTAAGTGGCCTATGAACACACTAAAAACATAAGCGGGACAACCCAAATTTTGACATTTTTTTGAATTAACCAGAAGTATGAAATATTAGAATATGAATGAGCGCGAGCTTATGGTAGACGGCTCCGCAAAGTAACCGTGGCATAGCGGTGCCGTCGGGAAGTCGAAGACACAGGTTGTGGATTTGACTCAGGCTTGTCTCGAAAGACAACTCCCGTTTTAAATTTGGTGCGATTGCTTTCGGGGTACCTGGCTTTTTCTGGTTTTCTGCGCAACTGCTAGGTCAATGGCTAACTCCGAGTGCCGTGGTGCCTTCATTTTCTTGGCAGAATGTCATCGTGACGCCCGTGAACGAGGCAGTGGAAGTAAAGTTTACGTCAATGAAGGTGCCTCCGGACACGGTCAGGGCAACGCAAGTCGCCACGGTCACGTACATCCGTAAGTGTTTGTTTATTTATTTAGGTTCCTCTAGAAGCATGTGTTTCTGTTTTTTTTTTTAGTTTAGGCTCTATTTTAGCAGGCCTGAGCCACCCATTGATGCATAACTATGAGCCAAACGCTCCTCAATGTGCACATTATTGTTTACCTACACACTTCTGCACTGCTTCATTTCCTCGGTACCGAGAGCAGGAATTGGGTTCGTCACCCGCCGTTCGGGGCAGATACGGGTTCCTCCAAAATCAGAAAGTTTGAGAACCCCTACCCTTGCCCCTTTGAGTCCAGGCTTTCTATAGGTAGCATGTGTTACTAGTCTTTTAAAAGGGAGGCTCCTGGGAGCCATCAGTCTCTTTTTGGAGTTCCTTTTCCAACATCAATCACTTTCGTTAGTAGTGTGGATTACAGTCGAACCCTGATATATCGAAGCCAAAGGGAATCGTGAAATAGCTCGATGTATTGGTCGTTCGATATTCAGAAGTATGTTAACTTGAACTCCAGTTGAAATTTTCGCTTTCGTGCGCACCTCTTCACACTGGTGCGTGGTCTGCTTAGCCGCGACCTCAACAGCACGGGTGACAAAAGGCGAGAATATGTGGGAAGAAAAACTCTCTTCAATCATAAGAAAAGTCAAGCAAGCAACAAAAAAGGGACTAACGTAAAATCAGACAGCAAAAATAAAATGGCAAAACAAAAACGACAAAGCAAGACCGGGAAAAGAGAAAAGGTAAACAAAGATAAACAAGGCGTTCAAAGCGCGATTGCACAATGGTTCTCCGCACGCTGGACTGGAGTAGAGGTGGCGTGTTGTTTTTCTCCCCTGCTTCTTTGCGCCTTTTGCTGCCCGTGACCACAGTAGTTTATCCTCAGCACCTGCAAACTGCGCGAGTGACGGCAGTGTTCGGGAAAAGTCTCCCTACCAGGGTTGCGGCAGAGCAGTTCGATGTATTGAATGTCCCAGGTGGTAAAGTTCAATACTGATGCACAAGGCACCTACACTCTTACGTGGGATTTTCAAGGGGATGTTTCGACTGTTTGAAGTCAATATTTTGAAATATCCGGGTTCGATATAATCGGGCTTCACTGTAGTTTTACGAGCGATTTTTCCATTCCTTTATCACGTTTCTCTTGGAGTCAATCAAACAAATTTTACTTATTATTTATTACTTAAAGCCCTACCTACAAAAAGGTTTTCGCAAGGTAGGAAAATCCTTCTTGCTAACCTTCCCATTTCCCCCTCTCCCACTGCTATCTTGACAGCAGTGGGGGAGGAGGGAATGGGAACAGTGGCGAGGAGGATCTTTTACCTTGTGGAAAACCATTTTGTAGGTCGGACTTTAAAGGTATTGCTCACCTAAATTAATTCCCTAATAATTCTGGTGCAAAATTAATATTGTAATTCATTTGGCAATATTTCGTTTGGAAATTATGGAATGATGCAACCTGTTCAAGGTCCAGCAATCTTATCGCATCCATACTGGATTAGACACTTCGTCCAATCGACTTTAGTTTTAGATTGGTTGACTGGGTCGCTGCCAGGCCAGTGATTAAAATGTGACAGTAGAATTTGTGAGCTAAACGGAACAAGAAGATTAATTGGTTATGAACTTGATTTATTTGTTGGCTGACTGACCAATTGATTAGCTTGCAGACATAGCTGATTGTTGACTTCTGCTCCACTTTCTAAAAGTGTATCACCTTGTTGCAGCGTCGAGGGTAAAACACATGAAGCAGTGTTCGGGCAAGATTGTGGTCAAGTCCAAAAACAACCAGTACAAAGTGACCATACCGTTCCACGTATCCTTCATGAATGGGTAAGGAGAACCTTCTTTAACCTCACCAACACCTGTCTAAAAATACGCATATATATATATGATATATATAAATATATTTTTTTACAATCTTTTATTTACGCTATATATTTTACAAGAGTTACACACTACATCTTTTCTAAGTATTACCACAGCCTTTCAATACGCTACTGGTCATGAAACTTCTCTCTATAACGCTATGGAAGAACTTGGTACTCGACCACGCGCATCGCTAGCGTTGACAAGGGGGTTAAGAGTCTCCAAAGTAGCCAGCACTGCTGGGAATCTGGCAACCAGAAAGTGGTAACAAAGTTTCAAACCCACTCTGAACAAGCCATCGACAGAATGTGGTGAAGTGTCATCACACTGACGGCGTTTCTCATTAAAGTAAGCATGTCCAGCTCTGTACACTTGTTCAACTGATCAAACTTCCCTTTTTGGAAAATTCTTCGAAATATCATTCATTCCTCCTCTTCTTGCCTCAAAATGATTCCTCAATACCGCTATCGTCGTTAAACTTCAGCGCCTCAAGTAGTGCCATCAAGTGAAGGTATTTCGAACCTGTACGCTCAATCGTCTGGCTCCTTTTCGCTCGCAAAAACACCGTTCTATTTGGAAACAAATGAAAATGAGCTTATTTCTAAGTGTTGTTATTAGAGGTCAATAAAGAATGACCGGTGCTTGCATACAGTGATCAATTAGGGATGTAAAGAAATGTTGGTATAGTACGAGAAATTATCTTTTGAAAGCCGCTCGTCATTGCGAATTTGGGGTGGCATGCCGAGAGAGGGGGGTGGTCACATGAAAGAGCCCCCTCCGGTACAGTGGCGCTCCTAGCGGCAGTTTTTGACCCTCTACCAAACTTTGACCGAAGTTTCGTGGCCAGCAACGCATCGAAAAACTCTGGTATTACACGCAGAAAGTGCACTCTTATTTAGCTAAAGTCGATTCAGCGTCACCTATTCAGGCTGTTTACAAAATTAATGCATTTCCGCAGTTCATCCCCAGAAATAGCATCTATATAGCAAGGTATTCATGTTAACGGGCTCCCTATTAACGAGACACGACTGTCCCAGATTGTAAAGCGGCCATCCAAAAAAGGCATTTTTGACGACGACGAAGCGGAAGGAGGGGAGTGGAAAAATATATAGCAATTTGCGAGGCAATTGTGTTGCATACGTGACACTTTCCAGCATCACAAACGTATAGCGATACTCCGAGCTTCCAGATGCCAGACGCCTACGTTCACAGCGCTCTTCATCAGATAGTTTAACACGTAACATGGGTACACTCGATAGTTGTTCCTAGAATGAAGCAATACTACTGCTAATCGGGCAAATAAGCCTGGCGATCTTCCAGAGCCCTCCGTACTCTCGAGCTCCTCTCTCTCGGTGCGCACAGGTGGTAGAGCTCCTCCTCGCCTACCCCTTTGGTAACACAACCTCCCCGTTAACCAATCGGCGTCGAGCACCTCACTCCTCCTCTCCTACCCGTCAGTCAATCAGTGTCGAGCCTCGCGGCCATGCTTTTATTCAGGCTTCACGATATGCCGAACACCCAGCCAAAGAACGTTTCGCGTTGAAGCTGGCGCCAGCAAGTGTTCTCGGCGCATCAACGAACCGTCTCGTGCAATCCAGATCGCTGGAATACAGCCTGCAAGGTACCCGGTTCTACATCGGGCGCGCCAAGAGCCTCAGTGTGGCCGACATCCGGCCCCTGAACCTGTCCAACACGTTTCCGGTGCCGGTCGTGATCCACAGTATCGAGCTTCAGCCAGAGAGTCAGCCCCACTTCACCGTGAGTCGTTGCTTCCGGAAGTAGACGCTGCATATTTCTTTTTGAACCCGGCATATCGGTGCGACAAAGCTTAAACAAAAATTTAACAGCACACATTTTTTTTTTTTTTTTTAAGACTACAATGAATTTGCAGGTTGAAAGGGACCACATAGTCATTTTGGGGCTGCATCCGAGTTTGTGGAGAAGCTGATCTCTGGGAATGTGGTGAAGGACAACAGCAAAATTTGTCTATGAATTTGTGCTGTGTACAGAGAGCACCTTACAAATCCGAGAAGAAAGAAAAGTTAAGGCTCATTCATGGATATGCATCTGAGTGGGATTACTGAAATGAGTTTTAACCACTTAACCCATTGCTTTGGGGAGTTCATTCACCTGAAAATCTCCAAATTTATTTTTGTGCAAAGCATAAAAATTGTTTTATTTAATATAAAGGAATAGCACGTTGCATCTTCTTGCGCTGAAGTGCAGAGAAGCGGAGACGCTGTTCATTTTTACACGTCTGATTTTGTATGGTCGGGCATGAAAACAAGTATTTTGTAGGTGAATTTAAAAAAAAAAATAATGCTAGGCTTGGTTTGTAAATATTCCCGAAATCGCTGTCACTGATCATGTACTTGTTTTCAAGTCATAGTCGTCGCTTCGCTGAAACAATGCTGCGATTTCCGCGTCTCGAAACGTTGCACCACTTCCAAGCATCTATGATCAAGAACATGAAAAAGAAAACGCGTTTTCAGACAGAGCGTCTAGATTTTTTCACCAGCCAGTGAACCCAAATAATTTTAAATGTGTTTGGTATTGTGCTTGATAAATGTCAGCCCCTATAACCTCCATAAAAAAAAAATGGCACGCGTTCATGGGCGCTTTTTTTATAAGGAAGTGTTGCACGTCTTTAGACGCACTCTCCATTTCAAGGTCAAAATAAATGTGCGTCTAAAGGTGTGCTTCCCAGTTAAGGTGTTAAGATGAGATGCCGGCGCCATCTATCGGGTGGCCCTCGAACTCTTCCAATCTGCGCATAACCAGGCAGAAGGTTGTGGTGTATTTGCAAAATTAAATCTATGCACTATGTAGGAGAAGTAGTCGCTTGTAACATTCTCAGAATTGTTTCAAGGACATTTGTAGTGCTTCTGGCCCAGCAGTGGTTATACATACAGGGTGCGTCCGTAAGGACCAAGGCATTTGGCACGCCTTGCAAAATACAAATTCCAAACATATGTACCCGACATTGGCGCGTGAATGCAGTTTTGCCGGAAGTTTTATGTCTATTTTTTTTTTTAAGAGCTCAATTCTGAGGTAGCACAATATTAAAAATAAAGTGAAGTCGGAGGCCGTGTATTTCCCATGTCCTATACCAGCCTGTTTGTCGTCTGCACACTGGTTTATGAGCTTGCTCCCGGGTGGTTCCTGAATGCAAAAAGGCTAAAAACCAATAGCACAGGCTGGCGATGAGCAAGATAATCGCGATAATTAGTACTTTTAGCGAAAGGACAATTACCACCTGGGAGCAAGCATTTAAAACAGTGTGCAGACGACAAAGGTGGGCATAGGAAATGCATGGACGCTGTTTTTGCTCTATTTTTAGTATTTTACCACCCCTGACTTGAGCTTTGAAAAAAAATAGACATAAAATATCTTGCAAAACTATTGTAAAATATTGTGGGAGTGCCCGCCCCACTTTCACTGAAAACTGGGTTAATCTAGGCATGGGCACTTGTTCAATCAAATCGCGCGCATAACGTATAATTTGCAGAATTCCCAAGTTTGGGAAACGTTAATAGTGGTCGCTTCCGCGGTATTTTACGGTATGCTTTTGTGCCTAATTTCAGGTATGTACACTTGCAATTGAAATGTTGTAAGGCACACCAAATCCGTTGGACTTTACAGCCACTCCCTGTACTTGTCACTTTGTTTGTTTCAGGCACGTAGCCAGGATTTTGTTCCGGGGGGCCCGCCCATGACAAAGTGCTGTATGAGGGGAGGGGGAGAGGAGGCCCCAGCAAAATGGAAGATTCCAAGGGGCCCCCCCCCCTTCCTGGCTACGTGCCTGGTTTGTTTGATGGGGAAAAGAAGGAAGGAAGCTAAGCTTTCTGAGCAGTTGCCCGCCATTTTGCACGTGGCACCTGGCCGTGGGGTGGTCGCGGCTCTGGGGTGATCGTGGGCGATTGCGCAGGTGATCTTCAACGCCTCAACGGTGCTCCAACCCAGCGAAACGAAGCCCGTGGTGTACCTCCAGTTCCACCCCGAGGACTCGGCGCTCCAGCTCAACGCCACGCTGCGTCTGCACACAAACGTCTCGCACTTCGACATTCCAATCTCCTGCTACAGCGGGAGGCTCACCCTGGTGAGCAAACGCTCTCCGTTCTCGCGAGGAGGAAACAAAAATGCAGAAGGGCGTGGGCGCAGGCCGACCGGACCACCGAAAAGGATACGAGAAATGCATGACTCGTTGGTTTTGCGGAGCCAGTGGGTGTCGACTGATTTTAGGTGGAGTAGCTCGTAAGCGACTGTTTGTTGCAGGCCTTCACATTTGTACGTCATTTCCAATTTATGCTGTGAGGTATGACAGGTAATTTGATAAAATGGATGTTTAGACGGTAGGAGTTTAGTCTGCCCCTAGGGGTGTCTGTCGTTAGTTGGACCATTGCAGTATGACCGCTGACCTAGAGTCTTCAAAGCGTATACTCTTTCGTCTTGGACGGTCACAAGTGGTGTCGACGCAGCCAATCGCACTCGAGCGCAAATGCACGAGTCGGCCTTAACGGGCGTCGTGCAGTAGTGATAGAGAAACGCACGCCGGTACGATAATCACATGTTCTTTAATGTCAGACCAGAATGGAGAGCGAGTTTCGGTAGCTGTGGAATTTGAGCAAATGGCTCGGTTCGAGAGGGACACTGTGGAACCTCGGCTGCTTTCTGTCGCAGCGTCGGGTGCACTCCCTGAACAACGACACCGTTCTGGACTTCGGCACCCTGGGAATCGGCAACCAGCGCACCATGATCTTTGCAGTCATCAACGAAAACCCCATCGAGGTGGGCAATAAAACACACGATAGTCGTTGTCCGCCGCGAGGCTTTTGCGTCGTAGTGTGTCGCAATTTCCTTATCTGGCAGCAACAGCACATGCAGATGCAATATGGTGCGAGTGGATTTTCGAGGCTATGTGCGGGAAGAACTGAATCACAGACACAAAAACAAACCTTGTTGAATCATACCTTTTAATCTTTGAGTCTCAATTGGCCGGAGAGCTTTAACGAGTAAAAACTGACAAAATGCAAAGGTTGTCGGGGTCAAAAAGGTGAGCAAGAACAGAGAGCGTTACATACCACTCGACCTACATATCCACAGGGTTGGTTTGGACCAGTGGTTCTGAACCATTAATGATTTGCTGACTCCTTATGGTTTGGCACAGATGATAGAAGACCCCGTTTGTGGGGAGGGGAAGGGAAAGGTATAGGGTAATTATGGTAATGATTTAATAAAGGGATATAAGTAAGGGTTAGTGTGAAGTAGGCTTTTCTTAAAACACATATGCACGAGAAAACTCGCCAGAAAATTGTAACGTTTCTTATCAATCTGAGAAAATACAACTTTTACTGCCGTGCTTTGAGTGATACCGCTGGGCTTTGCAGACCCCTAGAATTCTTTGGCGGACACCCATTTGAGAACCAGTGGTTTGGACCATTGATACGCATGATTTTTTTTCTGGCAGCTACTCATGAAGTGGATTCCCCTACACAGGAACAATAGACCCTTTCCGAAATTCAGTGCCATCTGGTGGTTTGCAAAGCAGTTTAGGTTTTGCCATATCAATGGCGGAAATGAACTTGTATCGGCACTGTCACTTTCGCAAGCCAACGGCACGCGAGGAATTGTTCAGTGCGAGTTCTTTTCGATCACTTTCAGTTCGACGGTGACCAAGAACCTGCATTCAGAACAAAGCTCCAACCCACTCAGATGCCTCGAGAAAATTCTATACACCAAAATACTCTAAAGCCGATTTTGTGCCGCCCACAGTTTGACTGAATCTGAGTTATTTTTATTAGAAATAAACGCTTACGTAGCTCTTGTGTTCCATTCCCACGTCGCGTCGTACTGACCCCCGAATGTACAGGCCTCACAAGATCCGCTTAGGAGCATCTTCAACGTCTTCCTTTATCAGTCACTAGAAGGTTGCCATTGGTATGGCACAGATGCCGTTCCAGAGATAATGATAGTGATCAAATTGGCCAGACTGAATTTCGGAAAGGGTCTATTCATAGCAAATTATTACGACAAAGGAAGAAAAAAAATTCATGCAGTCTTTTCATGCTTTCACATGGGTCCTTCTTATCCTGTCAGGTGACAATAAAACGGTGGGGCTCCAACATGACCAAGTGCCAAGTGGAACCGGTGGTTCAGGCGGATGAGTTTGATGGCCTGGCGGGCTTGGCGAATTCCTCCAGGCCAGGCGAAGAGGTGCGTTGAGCTTCCCACCTTTGCATCGATTCGTAAATATTATGGCCGATTGTGAGAGCATTTTTCTTGTAATTTAAACTTTATAATCGTCAATAAATTGTAAGTGGCGCATGCTACGTTACTGAATATATTTGTGCAGTTAGAGTGCTACGAAAAATTGGACATGTTGCTACATGTCCTTGTATTGGTGCTCCCATTACTTTGTTTATGCAGTTGACTCTGAGCCCTTCTGGCACTGTGCTGGTTTGGTATGTCACATTAATCTTAACTACAATTCGACACAATAACCTAATAATGTTTTGTTATTTTTTTTCAATTACAGTAATTCCTCGTTATAACAGTGCCAGCAGCCTTGAAGGTGGACGGAAACACTGCGGAACAGTCTGATCGTATATTTAATCAAACAAACCTTGGTAATGAACATTTGGCGGCAGCTTTACCGAGTAAAAATAAAATTGAGTGGAGTTTGGCAATAATTTTATCCAGGCATCAGTTCTCCTCAAACAGCTCCAGGTATCGCAAGAACACTTTTACTGCCGCTACGCTCCACTTTGTTCCAAAGCAGCCGTAGGATGCTTCGCATTTCCGCGGTCATCGGCGTTTCGCAAGGTGCCTCTTTGACATCACTTCGTGTTTACTCTGGCTGCAAGCAAGGTCTGCGATCGCAGCGTCCGTGGCAGGAGCAACAACGGAAACGTCTGCATCGACAAGCGCAAACGAATCAGTTATCCTCTGTGGCTTTGCCAACATGTTTTCACACACACCTGTAGAGGTCATTGCAGCTATGGAAACCATGCGCCAGCTCGGCAAGCATGCTCGCGGGAGAAAATCTGACATGCACGAAGCAGTTGGCAATCTTTCATCTTTGGGTCTCGAGCGCGCTTTCTATTGCATGAAAGTCTTCTTGAACCCGTCCAATATGCCTTGCTGGTTCTGCAAAATGGTGGACATTGTTGAATAGCCGATTCCGGAATGTTGAATTCTTTGGCGATTTCAGACTTGGGCCGGCCACTTTTCTCAACCTCACAGATCTAAGCGACTTTCAGTAAACACTCGCAATCTCCCATACAACACATGTGTGCGTGGAGTACGCTGCAGGTGCACCCGCAGGGGCACGCACATCGGGGGCTCCGGAAGGATGATCTCCTCCGGGCTCCATCGCTTCCTTGACTCAATTCTGACAGAAGTCGGGCAGCGTCGGCCGCAGGTGCCGTGAGTAGCGTCGGAACGTTCCCGCTGCTCCCGCTGTTCCCTGCCCGCGTCCCCGCATTGGCGCTTGGCATCGGAAGCGGCGCTCTGCCAGCTCTGCGCACTCCGCCCTCCGTCACCCGTTTACTCCGTTTTCCCTGTTTGCCGTTTGCCATAGTGGAGAAGGGGAGGGAACGCAAGGGTCTCCGTGCGCCTCTGTGTAGGCTTGCATGCTTTCGGCACCGCAGCCTTTGTAATAAGCGTGGTCGGCCGCCGATACACTTCGAATGATCTGGTTAAAATGCGTGCATTTCGGTCGGGACCACGTTGAACTTTGATAAAAGCGATAATTCGAAAATGCGATTTCACTATAACGAGGGATTACTGTAGTTTTGTTTGCATCACTAAGTTAGTTATTGCCGCTTTAGTGAGGTCAGGTTTGTGCAAGGCCAGAGGTCGCATAGACTCAACGTTACTGCTGTCTGTCACCTTCTTCGAGTCCCATGTACTCGCTTTGTTTGTCGATATGATGATGAAAGCATAATGAGCATCCTTCTCTTTCTTTGTCTCTCTGTTGAGATTTTGAGACTGAATAGAGAATGACAAGAAACAACACCACGTGACCCAGTCAATGTAAAGGACAAGATCTTGTATCGTTTCTCATTTTTCTCTTTATTCGGCCTCAAGATTTTCTTCGGCACCCAAGCTTCTCCACTCTTGTCCCTTTACCACGTAGCACATTTTCCAGTGTGTAAGTCACACACTTTTTACCGAATTTCCGTCTGCATTTTGTACAGTGGTGCGACAGTGTGTCTTTTTAATTAGAAGTGTGGGCTTTCACTGTGCAAGATAAGATCATGACGGTGATATTTCTCGTTTGATTTGTTGGCGAGAAGATTGAAACTTGCTCGCACCTGCACATATATTGCAATCAAAACACATGCATGCGGGCTTATATCAGTGCAGTTTTGCCGCGCCGACCGTACAAAGAAGTTTGACTTGTATAGCAATGTTTTTGTGAAAACGGCCATTTGCAAGAGGGTGCAACTTGTGGAACGGAAAAGATGGTACTGCTACTCCCTCTACACTTGCGGGAGGAAACTGCATTCTCAAAGTCAAGCCCAAGGGTGCTTATGAAATGCCGCACCATCTCATTTTTGTTTTCCCCAGATTACGCTTGTGCCGAAACAGTACGTGCTGTTCCGCATCAGCGTCACGGCGCCGGAAACTGAGGGCATCTTTGCGGGGGAGGTGTTTGTTGAGACGATGCACGAGGCAAGTTGGACGATACACGAGCAGACCCTGCCACCATTGCTGTTGCCGTCGTCAATAAGAACTAGCGCTGATCTTGCTCTGCTTTTATAGGTGCTGAAAGTTTACTTCACGCTCCGAACTGCCAAGGGAAGCCTCATGTCAGACCCCGTGGTGTTCGAGAACGCGTTTCCGGTGAGTTTCCCTGTTTTTGCGGCAGACTCCAGTTTGCGACGAGTTTTTTTCCCCGCGTGTTTGGCATTTGCTGGAAGGCGCCGGTAAATGTGTGCAGCAGACTTTGCGGAGTGTTCGGTGTTTACCGTAAAGCACAGAGCGAACTTCTGCCCAAAGTTTGAGAGTAATAGTAAAAATGCGGGGGATAGGTTCATGTTTGGTTAAAGAGCAAAAATGCAGAACGTGCCCATGATAGGATAAGCTTCACCGGCGTGCACTGCAGCGATCTATAGTCCGTTTCAACCTAAGAACGAAGGGCGAGGGTAAGACGGGCAGGCAAGCACGCTTCCCCTTTCTTGGTGGCACGGAAAATTCAGCGCAAAGGCTTTGCATTTGGGTGCTGCTGAAAAGAAGTGCACGCAGCACCGCAAAGAGAGAATGGTTTGACGTAATCTGTTTCTATACAAAACCCTGCCCTACACACCACCCGAACTAAGAGCACCACCTACCCTTTGGCACTGAAAAACTGAGGGTCATCCTGCGATAGTCACCACCCAAACTTTGAGCACCACTCATCCTATAATGACTCAGCATGTAGTCAGTTTTTTAATTTACTCAATATTTTTTTATGTCATTGCCTAATCAGTAGAATGAACAAATCCACAAATAGTTTTGCCTAGAAAAAAAAAAAAGAATCTCTGAGCAAAGAATTTTAGATAACGAAGAGGTGGACAGTTGCATTTATGCATACTGCCGGTGTGGCCATGTTTGGTAGTAAATAACTTGAAGTAATAATATTAAGAGAAGACCATTCATTTTTAGTAACGATGTATGGATGCAGATATTAGTTCATAATTACATGACAAATATTTTATAAAGGCTCGAACATGGCACCTCGAGTGGTCTGCAAACTTGACCAGCCACCCTGTGTTCAATCTCGCCCGAAGTCGCCCGGCTTTTCCGTCAGTCAGTCTGTCCGACAATCGGGGATTGCGCGTCGCGCCTCATTGGGCCGCTCCTCTCGGCAGGGCAAGGTGTCGTCGCAGAACCTGTACATCCACAGCACCTTTTCGCACGCCATGACGGTGACCTCGGTCAAGACGGTCCCGGAGGACTCGAGGTTTTATTTTGAAGTCACCCAGAACGCGTCGCCCGTCTTGCAGCCGAGGAGCAAGAACTGGGTGCGTGAGTGTCACCGGCACGATGTGCAGTCGAATCTCGTTAATTCGAACTCTCTTAATTCAAACTTGCGCATAATTCAAACTAACGTGCAGGTCCCATCCCATGCGTCCCTACGGGAGGAATATCCCGGTAATGCAAACTTTGCTTTATTCAAACAAATTTTCGGTCCCCCTTGAGTTTGAATTAACGAGATTCGACTGTATTTTTACCCCAACCGTTGGCCCGCTCAGCAATTGATGCGCAGCCTCCCAACGTGCCGCTAACACACCCCAAGGCTGAGTTCAATGCCCCTAGAGTTATCCACACAAAGTACCAAAACGTGCGGCAGGGGTTCGCAATCTTTTCCAACACGAGGAAAGCTTATCCCCCTTCTGGTCAACGAACCTTTCCTGGTCCCAGTATCGGTGCAATAATGCAGTGTGGAAGCCTACAGACTTCATAAGCAATGACGCACATACTAGGGAGAGTTTGGCGCATGCAGGTATTGAATCATCAGTGTCGTATAGTCATTAAATCATTTTCTCCCATGTTTTGTAACAATTATTATTAGCTTGCTACGATGGTGTTATAATTAGGTTGCACTATTCGTGAATCCTTTGAATAGTTGTAGCCTTTTCTGGGAAGCTTTGAACTAAAATTCAAATTGAAATGTTTGAAATCGATTTGGAGCGTCGAAACCAACACTGTCTCATTAGGTGACGTGATTTTGCCGAACAAACTATCATTGCGTGTGACCAAAGTTAAAAACTGGGATTTTGGTCCGCCTTGTTTAGGCAATTCTTTGTCAAGTATCGTTGAAATATATCCTTTTTTTTTTTGCCTATGTCCGAGGTTTTTCGTCGTAGAAAGTGTGCGTGGTGACTGCTGAGGTGGCTTTTTTTCTCCGAGAGTTCTTTTTGGTCCTTGTTACATATTTTGGGGCTCCTTCGTTTCAGGCGGGAAAGTTATATTTTGACCCCGGAGGGAGTGCAAGCAAACGTGCTACACTGGGCTGCCAACAGCTACGGCAGGTAATCATCTCTTTTACTTTCATCGCCGCTTGACAGATAAATGCCCCCCGTTAGTTTAGCTCTCCAAGTTCAGATTGGAAAGTTCAGTTTATGGTCGCAAGCTTTTTTTTCTCTGGTTTCAAACTCCACTCCTTACAATCGTATTGCACTATTATTGTGCTGTTACATGCTCGGTGAATGACTAAACAAAAGGTAAACTCTGAAGAAAGCCCTTTTTTTTACATTTACTCTTTTAGAGGCTGGCGAGCAGCCACGATTACCGTAACACTGCCTTTCTGGAATTCTTCAGCCTAAAATACGATGAGAGCATTTTGAACAATAAAATGTGGTGCAAATCAAATATGCTGTTCAATTTATATTAAGAATTCGGAATGTTTGCCTCAAAACCTGTTGTAAATTTTACAGGCTGGCTCCACCTTGTTTAGTTCAAAGGAGATTTCATTTTGTGCCAAAAGCATTAGACATACTTTACGTCTCAGTACATCTGGAAAGTGAAAAAGGAGGAGCCGCTTATAATTCAGTTGCTTAGAACCGCTTGCATATTTTTTTTCATATTTTACTATCTTGTGATAATGGCAGC
>JAZHYW010058346.1:0-14003 GCA_037355805.1 Ixodes ricinus
CGTAAGCACCAGTATGTTCTGAGGAGAACCCTCCCTTCTCTGTATAAAAGATATGAAGGAAATGTCTAAAATCCAAACGATGAGTGCAGTTAGCATTTTTTTGTTAACGCTTCCAGTGCCGCTACACCATTGCTGGGAGGCATGGGCCTGCAGGGGCTGAAACACTGCCGCGCTACCCGGCCTGGGTTTGGGCCTGGGACGGGCTCGAAGACAATCTGTGCCACCTCGCCTAGGGCCAGGCCTGTGGCTTTCAGTTGGTCCACCCTTGTGCAGAACTTTAACGCAGGGCACCATTTGTTTAGGGGTTTTGCTTTAGAACTGCCAGTGCCGCAGCACAGACAGCTCATGTAACTCGTTCACGCGCACTCTCTGGCACCTGGTAGTTTAACGGAAGATCTGTTTGGTGGACACCCCAAGAACTGTACCGCCCGGTTTAACAGGAGCACGGGATGGTGTTGCTGCCGGACGTGTGCGCGTCTGCCAAGCTGTCGTCTAAGGCCAAGAACAGCGCTCCAAGTCCAAGGGTGGCAGCGGAGCGGAGAGCAGCGGGAGCAGCAGCAGCAGCAGCAGCTCCCGCTCCCACGGCATGTTCGACCCCCGTTCCTCTCCGAGGCCGGGCTGTGCCGACGCAGCGCCTTCGAACCAGGGGCAAAGGCAAGGCTCAGCGCAAGGCCAAGGGCAAGAGGGGCCTCGGGAGCGGGGAGGATGCCCTAAGCAGCCTAGGTACGTGCCTCCAGTTTCGCATTGAGCCACGCAGCGATGAAGTGCCTCACACTGAATCACTCGGAAGATCACATCTGGGTGATTCAGGCGCAGACGATGGACTTGTTCCCTTCCTCGTCGACGTATGTGGGTGGAAGGCTGGAAAGATTTTCAGCCTCTGCGAAACATGTGCCTCGGTCGAGGGAGCGGCGCAGAACCGGAGAAAAACTCAGAGGAAGGGCGCACGGGGTGGAGCGAATTCCCGCTTAAATCTTTGTACTTGTTCCACGTTTGCCCGCACTCTTTATCTCTGTATTCCTCTTCTTTCGGCTTGCCTAGTTATCGAAACTTTTTCATCTCGAGGCTCTCTACAGTGCTTTCAATGAGCCGGTGCGAAGGGTTCACGAAGGATGAAACCATAATTAAATTTCCTGCTTTCGGTAAACACTGACAAACCCGAATTTCAGGTGCCCTTAAATGAGAAGCACCAAGCTTTGCGGAAAGAAATTCCTTCTTTTTGGCTTTATTTTGCATTGATCACGAGTTAAAGCCCACGCTCAACTGCCTGCGAGACTGCATTTTTCCTTGGATCCGTGCCACCAAAGTCTCGCTTTTCTCCGCTATCGGTACCTGGATGTTTTCTACGTATACGGGTCACGCGCGTGTTCTTTGGAGCTTGGGGGATTCGTGCATAGCAGTATTTTCTTTAACGTGAGTCCCGATGCAACGCCAATATTTGTTCCTAACATCGATGATCGACACAGAATCACTGAGGATAAAATAAACGCCCGAAAAAGCGCCTTTGCGATTCGAAGAGAAATGACCCGAAAAGACCAAACCCTACGTGATGCACACAGTTCAAAACGTTTGGCAAGTGATCGAACGCGGCGGATTGGCTCAGTATTGCTAAACTGACGTTTAAATTGGAAAAGAGTCGCCTCATCGGGTGAGGTACGGGCAGAGAACTCGGAAATCCATGAGGTTCCCCCAGGAGCCCCCAGGTCCAGTAGGAGCCCAGTTTGAGGACCTAGGCCCGTCCTTGACCTCGTTGTAGCGTCTGCTTCAATCTCGACTTTCTTTCGTCTGTTCTTTCTGCCTACAGCAGGCCTGGAACTCCTCGCAAGCCCAAGGTGGAAGGAGCCAAGGAGACACATCTTGCGACCAGTTCCCTGCGGATCATTCGGCGGAGCTTAGGAAGGCGGCGAGCTCAGGCTTGAAGGTGCGCTCCTCCGAGGTTGCCGTGCAGTTTCGTTACGGCTCGTGGAGCGGGTCTCCAATTAGAGTGTCTAGCGTCCTCTTTTGTTCGTGCATCGAAAGTGGCCCCATAGTGGCAGCAAGTAATGTCACGGGAGGCGGTGTGTCTTGCTGTCGGACGTCGCGATCGTGGTGTTTGGTGCGGAGCTCTGGCGAGAGCACGAATGAAGTCGAGCGTCGTTGTCGTCTCGCAGCTGCTCGAACTCCCAGCCGCCAGGCTTCCGCGAGACGTCTGGCTGGAGGGCGGCCCGTGGCAGAACGGGCGTCTGACAGCGCGCGATGTTTCTATGTGACGTCGTCAGGTGGAATAGCGGACGCGTAGCGAACGCGTCAGTCGAACGTTTTAGCGCTGCTAGTTTCGTTGGCGTCGGAGGTGAATGTGGTATTTTTGCATCCGTCGCAGCAGGGCGGTCCCCTGTCCTTCGACAACGACAGCGAGCCCAACTCGAGGAGAAGGGTCGCCGCCACCCGTCTGGGACTCGCCGCCACGGGAAGCGGGCACGGTGAGCACAGGCCATCCTTACCGCTCGCACCGTGCCTCGCTCGAATTTTTCTTTGCGCTATGTTTGCCTAGGGTGCCTCAAAGTCCTTCTGTTTGGGGTGATGCCATCCTTTGTAGTACCCGATGGCGACAGCACGCGCTCACAGGGGAAATACAAAGAAATCGTCAAGAACAAAATGTTGCTGTTGCACAGTCAGTGCCACGCTCTTTCACACGCTTCGGAACAAAAAATAAAAATAAGCTTTCGGAACAAAATGGCCATATGTCATCACCCTAAGCAAACCGTGCATGAAGGCAATCAAGGTTTGCCGAGGTTTCTGCTTTTAGCCTGAAGGGATGCAGAAATGATAGTACCCTTTAGCTATGTCAGAAGTGATAGTACCCTTTAGCCATGTGTGAAAAGATTGATTGAAAACATCCGCATTTAAAAAAGACATAAGCCCGAGTTCCAAAATGTTTTGAAAAAATTCATTTTTCAATTTTGAGGTTTTTGGTTTTTAGGAACTAATTATACACCCTTCCACTAAATTTCAGAACCATATGCCAAATAGTTACGTTGATATAAAATATTTTCAATGCATTGTGAGGCAGTAACAAAGTAAAGGAGTTCAATGTTTGAATGCATTTTCTCAGTTCCCCTTTTGCTGCAAATTTCATACGAAGGAATCTTTTGTTTGAAGGTAAAATTATTTTGATACCACAATCAAGATGTTTCTGAACTGAAATTTACTGGGGAATCGGGTCTATCTACTTTATTTTGTTTTAAGTAAAGTTCTCATTGAGAAAAAACTATGTTTTCAAAAATTGACATAGGACAGATATGCATCTCATATTTTGAGGTAGTCACTCTTCCTGAAATATTTACATTTGAGTTATAAAACTTAGATAGCCCAAAGTCCCACATCCCTCTCTTTATATTCAAGCAGTTAAAATGGTGCTTAATAGTTTCATTTGCATATCATAGATTTCTTAACGAAAGTGACACATCTTTTTATGCAGGTATGTGAAGTTGTCCTAGAAAGCTGAAAGTTTGCACAGTACACCTACATCTGAAGTTAAATCTCTCCTGCAAATTTCATTCAGATCACTTGAGTATTTCAAAGTTCAACCTCTAGCCAGTGTCCCCCCTTAACCGTCTGAGTTCTGTAGGAGGTATATTAGATTGAAAAGGTGTAACCTGCTGCATGCCTTGTATTCATTCTTCGACGTGCTACCGCTATGCTTCATTCAACCTTTGGCTGAGACGGCAGCCAATGTTACAAGCACGAGAGCACGTGGGCTGGGTTTGAAGTATTCTTCTGCAGGAGAAGCGCTGCGCTAAAAGGCTCGTCCCGAAGCAAAGAGTGCGAGCTAAGTAGCGCACTGCTAGCCTTTAGCCATCAGTCTCAGCCCAAAGGTGAATAGAGCATGGCGTTCGAAAGAAGCACTTTCTTGGGCACACCGGTAGTGCCGTTTGGAAGCTAGAACTTGTATGCACCGTATTCTTTTGGTTTCGCCGAACGCCCACCGAAAAATGCTGGCATGGGTATTGCCCTGTTTGTTTTCCTTTTAAATGTGTCACTTGAGATCAAGTTGGAGCCATTGAACGAGCAAGCACAGGTGTGGAAGCGCGGTTCCGTGCACTAGAGCCACTGAATAACCTACCTATGTCTAGAGGCATGGGCACTTCTCTTCCCTGAATTCCTTGTGAGCTGCACCATTTTAGGTGCTTGGTGCAGAGCGGGCGCAATTGGCGATCGTCTTGAGGTTGGAATGTGCGAGCTCCCCAAGCTTTAGATGCATTTTCAAAAGCTTAAGGTTGAAGCTTAGGGTGAGTTGGCAGCTAGTCATTCTTGAGAATCGAAACAGAGCAAAGGACACGAGACAGGATGATTTCTTTTCTGGCGATTTTTGTATTTCTTAGGTTGGTTGTCTTTTCCTTCTTTTTGCTCTTGACTGTGCAAGCAGACACTAGTGCTGTTACGACCAGTGAAATTTAGTCGCGAGTCAACGTACAGTAGCACTGTGTGTCTTTCGTCGTCCGGTGTCTCGGCCTGTGTGCCGCTTTAACTCAGTTTCCAAGGAAACTCTGATGATGTCAGCTCTTCTCTGTCGCGGACTGTTTCAAGGGTTGCTAAAAATGACATTTACAAATCTGGATATTAAAGCCTTTATAGTCCAAAAGTATACTCTCTCTCAAAATATGAATACTAAATTCAATCTTCTACACATAGCAAAAAGAAAACTGGCAATTTGTAAGTGTTGAAGGACTCAACTTGACGCCGAAACTCCGAGAAGCGAGTCATATTTCAAGTTGTCCAAGCTTTGCAGCCTCGGAACCGACCCGTGCCATGCGGGTCTCGCTTGGAAGCTGGTTTCCCGCACTTCATTTCGGCATACTTCGAATCGGCGTCCACGTCAAAGCGGCAACGTGATAGACGCTTTTCGGAAGAGTGCGAGCAAAGCTCGAGACGCTGATTGGGCAAATCGTGGGCTGCTCCGAAGTGCCACTCTCCGGTGGCCTGCTCTCCTGGCTTCCCTGGCGCATTCCCTCGCGTTTTCCGCGCCGTCTGCCTTCGTTTGCCGCTACGCTGTCCGGGGCACGCTGCCTTTGCACTTCTCAGCTTCTATTTCAACATTTTAGCGTAAGCTCTTATATTTTGTGGACCCTGGTTTTCCTATCATTGTTCGTGTAAAAAAAGTTTGCTCTTTGACTTGCTTTTTTTTTTTTTTTTAGTTACTTTTTGCTTTTTATTTTGGTAGCTTCGTGTCAGTTGTTTTGTTTTGCACATTTCAATGGCGGGAACACCACGTCTGAAAGTAGACGCGGAAAGTGAATGTGGCGTAGACATGCTTGGAATAAGAAAGAGCACCGCAAGTCGTTTCCGCTCGTTGATGCGAACTGAACCAACAACTTCAGCGACACCGCCAAAGCTTACCTTGACGCTGGTGGATGTGGCCGCCCCACCAAGCTCGTGCACCGATGGCAGTGACACTGTATTCTACACAGAGCAGGAGTGCCGCCTCGGTGGCTCCGAGGCGGAAGCGCTGGCCTACGGATCCCCATGTGGCGGGTTGGAATCCCGGCCGAGGTGCCCGCAATCTGACGAGGCTTATTGCTGGAGAAGGCGCCACGTGCTCAACCGAGCTTTCGGTTGCACGTCCAAAAAGATCCCCAGGTGGTCCAATTAATCCTCAGTCTCTCCGCTGCGTGGGGCACCCATGAATGCCCGTCGTTGGTTTTTGGCACGTAAAACCCCCCAAATTTGCTAAGGGGAAAAGCTGAGCTAGTTGGTTCTGATACATCTTAGGTGAAACCAATGAACAAGGGAAGGAAGATGACAGGAGAAAATCCGGCCCCTATTGTGATAAGGAAGTTATATATAACATACCGCTAACATGTGGCCGCTGCTACATCGGACAGACCGGTCGATGTATTAACGACCGAGCACGTGAGCTCTTGCTCTGCCAAGACCTTGCGGGACTAGGACATTTAGCTGCTCACATTGTGGAGAATGCCTGTGCTAACAGCGAGCTCAGACCATCTTCACACATAATGGGACACCATAAAAACCGGGTTGCAAGGGAGGTTTTAGAGGCCCTCGCTATCGGCAGAAGAAGACGACAAGTGCGTGAGCATCCCTTCCAATTCTACCTTGCAAGCCCAAAGAAAAACTCTTACTACACGGCACTCTTCGGCGGTGAGGTGATAAAATCAGGGAGGAAAAATAAGAAAAATAAGAGCACAAATAAGAGAAATGGGAAAGAAAAAAGAAAAAGGAGGATTGGATATAAATTAATAGAAGAAGAGGAAGATTTAATAAAAAACGGTTGTGGTAGTCCAGCGGTCGGTTCGCCATTCTCTTCCCCAAATTTGACTTTTTTTTAGGAAGTAGGAGTGTGCGGAATGCAGAGAAGTCGGCAACTTCGCGAGGAGTTTGAGCTTCCTGGGCGTCAACTTGGCGAGTGAGCGATAGCGTCTGTGTAAGCAATACGCCGTTTATAAGAAGCAGTAAAAAAAATCGCAAACAACTATGGATTCCGCAACTTTGAGGAAGCCCACAGGGCCCGACGTCCTAAGGAGGCAGTGCAGGCGACTTTGTTGCACATGACGTCGACAGAGCGAAGCCTGAGACCACAGCCACTGTTCCGCGAAAGGGATGTAGCGCGTTCGTTGCCGAGGACGGAAGAAATGGTGTGACCAACTTGGAGCTTAGGTAAAAACGTTCTGTTTAATCTACGTGCCGTTGGGCTCGTGCCAACGTAGGAGAATCGTCTTTGTTGGTGGCGACGCTGGATGTATTGGTTGCTACAGATGGCCCCCTAAGAGCGTCACCTGCCCGGCCTGCTGGCATGCTGCAGGGGACAGAGACGATAGCTGCGGGCAGTAGCCGACAAGGCTCCAAGGAGTGGTGCTGTTTCTCTTGGCGTGTGCCGCGAGCAGAATGACGCGGCAGAGGAGGCGGTGGAGGTTTGAGAGGCGGCGTGCGGGGATACGTGCAGGTTATGGTTAAGGCAAACAGCAGGAATAACGATTGGGTAGTGCTTTGGCTCCGAGGTTCAGTAGGCTTTATCCCCACTCAAGGCTCCAGGGGAGATGGCAGCTGGCTGCGGGACGGATGCAATGTAATCCCCGGAGGATGTTGCACCATGTGGAGAGCAGATGCCAGGTTGCCCAGAAGCAATAATAAAGAGTTGTTTGGTCAGCGAGCGTGCCTTGTTAGGAGCACTGTACTGGTGCACCGTGGCCTGCCATATTCCAGCATGACGCAGTGCGGCACGCCCACATGTTGTGGCAGCACGTAACGGCCGTCCCAAGCCAGCACCACGCCACACAGATGGACACGGCTGGCGGAGCAAAGTCAGGGACTGCGGCAATGAGTGGGAAATGCCATCGAACGTAGACTTGCCGATCCGGCGGGGGCGAGCGAGGTGGTCGCAGCCCGTTGCTGGGAGATACCGGCAGCTTGAGCCGCGACGAGGCAGGAGCCGAGGCTCCGGATGCGGGGCCAAGGAAGCTGCGCCTCGCGCGTTTGTCCGACAGGCCGAGCCGTTGCCGTGCACCGGGCCGCGGAGAGAATGTTCCCCCTGGATGGCAGGTGCTCGGAGTCTATCATCACGTCCGGGTCAGTAGGCTCTGAGCTTGGGTGGCTCGTTTCGCTTGATCCCCGTGCCGTTGGGCTTGTGCCAGAGAGTAGAGGCGTCGTCTTTGGTAGGTGGCGATGCTGGATGTACTGGCAGCTACAAAGAAGTGCCCTGGTGCTCGTACACCCCTGCTGGCACTGGCCAAACACGAGGAACCACCACCACACAAGGAGCCCTCTGCCAGGCTTCATTTGCAGTGCATTGGAGCCCAGTTTTCAGAAGGCTGGGTGACTGGGCCCTCGTGAACCGCTGCAGTGACGGCATGACGCAGAACTCCATTCAGTGCCTACACTTGGTAATCTGGGATCAAAACTCCAGGAGCACACAGCTCCCTGCTGGTTGTGGAAAGGACTGTTGCAGAAGCAGTGTCTCGCTTCAACTGAGGCAGGGCGAAGACCAGCAAGACGGTGGCAGAGCAGCTCGGCTACAGCGCTGGGAGCTGTCTGATTCGCAGGAACCTCAAGAAGGACAAGCAGAGGCACTGTAAGGCCAACAAGGCTCCCACGGAGGGCGAGCAGTCTGGAAGAAGGTTGCCAAGAGGCGCAAGCCCGACAAGGCCTGGGACTACTCTGCTTAGGACATGCGTGAAAAGCTCCGAAGTGATTTTGAGATAGAGTGAGTACGGTAGGACAGTGACGAGCTGGTTGATGTTACGCACTTTCAAAACCGGAGACGACGGAGGGGAAAAGGGGACAACACACAGAACGTTTCCTGCTTTCTTTTTTTTTTTTCCAATTTCCATTGTTCAACTGAGGTTTCGAAAACATTGGCAAAAACGATTTCTAGAAAACTTTGTATTTTACGCGAAGCTGTTATGCGCTAGGATCTGGGAAAAAAAAATGCATCCATGAAGGATGTTGACAGAAAACTCCTCATGGGTCGTGGCATGTATAAATAAATAAAAATAAGAAGGAGGGGTAACCAGTGTGAGTCAGCGGCCCTTGGCATTATTAAATAGTGAGGTCCTTATTCCTTGTTATCATCTCGAGGCATTGTCCTCGAGGTGCATCCCTATAAGTCGTCCCCTAGAGGTCATCCGAGAGGTCGTTCAGGCATCGTCCTTGAAGTCGTCCTAGATGTTGTCCTCTAGGCATCGTCCTAGAGGACAACGACCAACACGTAGCTTTCACTTGTGGGAGATCAAAAGCCTGTCATTATTCTCCTTTTGCACGGAGTTCATACATTTCACTGTCATCTTAAGAAGCCCTACAACGACTTTTTACTGTTTTTTTAGTTTGCACCGAACCTGAGCGCACTGAATGTAGTAACTTAGTGAACTTTTTCTTTTCTCGAAATTCGCTTTATTTTAAAAGTTATAGGCATATTAAAATTACAAAAACAAGCAAAGAATAACCTCCTTCATGACGTCCTTGATCCTCTGTCCCTCCGCTTTCCCTCGCCGGAGGATTCCCCTTGCCGCAGTGACAGGAATGCTCGGGTGTGGGGAAGTTGAGAGGGAGGCCGAGGCGAGTAGAAAGCCGCCCGGAACGGGGCAGCCCCCTCCCTACGGGCTAGCCGTCGAGGATCAAGAAAATACATCCTGAATTTCGTCACTTGCCGCGCGCGTTCGACACCACGGGGCGCCCCTTAGGAGGAAATGTTTCCACGTCGCCCGGTAAAAACATGGCGCTCTGATATTTGAGTTGTCTCCTCCGTGCCCGCCTTCTCGGTTGCCGAGACCACGAGACGTGGAAACCGCAAAAAGGTAGATGCTTAAACAGGATTGCAGGTACCCCTTAAGCGTGGAATGGAGGTCTATGACGTCAACTTCGTTGCGTGTGCTCGTGCACATCTCCGGCTGCTGGCTCGTGCAAAGATCATGCGCCTTAGTATAGACACTAAAATGTTTGGTTCCACTATCCCTTTGGCACTTTCAAGAGTACGAAAAACCATTTCCTGCGATTTCTGTTAAAGCTGCAGACATTTGTCAGCAAAGGGACTGTAAACGCCAAGAAGGCTGAAATGTTTGTTGGTTTAAAGCGTAGCCTATTTAGCGGCTCACACTGGGTGCCGGATTTTACGGTGTCTGGTTTGGCTTAGCATTTTAGGGATCGCGGGCATCTCTTGCTCGGGGTCTATGTCCCACGGCGTCGGCGTCGGCGTCGTATCCGCACTCACACTACGCATGCGCAACTCTCTCCTCCTTCCCTCTCTCCAACAGCTGCGCGTTACTCTCTCCGCTCTCTCTTTCTACCAGCTGCGTGCACTTCGCGTCTCGCGTTCGCTTCCACTCACACCGCGCGCGCATGCGCAACTCTCCTCCTCTAGTCTCCTCTCCTTCAAGTGTGAATATAAGCAGCGCTAGCGCCCGTTCCCCCGGAGGAGTGAAAGGAGGATAGTTTTGGCGCGCGGGTCGCAGCGCCACGCCAGGGCTTTCCAGTGGGGTGGGCTTTCCCCGGAACTCTGCGGCTGTCGTCTGCTAGCGTGTCTCGGCCGCTCGCAGTCCGCCGCAGTTAAATCCGGGCCGGCCAAAAGAAATCAGTCAAGAAGGGAATAAATTAATTACGATCCCGCGTGACACCAGCATCACCTCACAATTCCCCTCGGGGAAGATGGTGTAATTTTTTTTAATTTTGCGAGTTTGAAGTTGGGCTTGTAGTTAATGCATACTTTTTTGTTGTTTCTTCTCTGCTGCAGACGGGCACTTCGCAGGAAATAGCGAGGCAGGACGGAAAGTCTTGCTCTTCGAAGCACAAGGAGATGAACCGGGCGACCAGCCGAACTACCGGCTACTCCGCCGCCAGTAGCCGGCGGCTGGACCAGCTTCAAGCCCACTGGGCGCCATCGGAACGGCTTCTTCTGGTCTTGGCCTCGGCCTTCTGGCCTAACCGGTTAGTTACCTAACCTAACCTAACCTAAGTCCGCCCAGTGTACCACATCGGATCGGCTTCTTCCGGCTTAGCCTCAAGCTGCAATCCCAGGGTTAGTTACCTAACCTAACCAAGCCTCACCGGTGCCATCGGATCGGCTTCTTCCGGTTTGGCCTCAAGCCAGCAATCCGGGTTAGTGGCCGCCTGTGCGTTTAGGTTTCCCGATTGGACGGGCGGAAGATCGGCGCAACTCATCGTGCTTGCCGTGTCACGTGTCCAAGATCGCTCTCTGCTCAAGAATTGGCACGAAAGGAAGCGCAGGGTGCTACCGAAATAATTTTTCCTCGGAAGTGTCAGTTTGTGTTGTCATGGGACTGGAAGCAGTGAGAAACTTGCGTCTGGCACGCCCACCGCAGGTCACATTTTGGTATAGAGAATCACCTCGGCCACATTCTGTGTTAGCTACAAAAATTTAGGTTTACATGTTCTGATGGAAGCTACCCACTTTATTGCTGGGGGAGCGAGCGAGAGGCTTGCTCTGTGGGAGAAACGAAGAGGAAAGGAGATGCACTCACTCATAGCAGAGCAGTGCCTCTGCTATGAGTGGGTTTTTACGACTGATACATGAGCATTTTCTGCAGAAACAAATACTAACAACCACCGACGTATTAAAAAAAAAATCTTTTTACTGCATTATATTTCTTGTTTTGAGACAGATTTTGAGATAGTAGTGATTCCGATGTTTTGCACTATCGAGCTTCCAAACTCGAAGCAAGTCAGAATCGCTCCTAGAAACACTGAGCTTCCCAAAAAAAATTATTTTATAAGTGCTTAGATTACATACAAATCTGTCTCAAAACAAACTTCACCAACAAAGAAAAAATATTACTATGCCATATTTACATTGGGAGACTCATTTTGAGTGAGGAATGATTCCGACAGATGCCTCTATTGGGGCACGTCGCCCAGAAACAAAGGCGTGTAGCAATACTCAAAATGAGTCTTAGAACCTAAATACAGTTCAATCTCGTTAATTCAAACTCTCTTAATTTGAACTTGCGGATAGTTCAAACTAACATGCAGGTCCCATCCTAGGCGTCTCTATGAAAGGAAACTCCTGGTAATTAAAATCTCTGCTTTATTCAAACAAATGTTCAGTCCCCTCGAGTTCGAATTAACGATATTCGACTGTATTGTGCTTTTTTAACGGGAGGGGACCATAAAAAAAAGTTGTTTTGGAGAAATGTTGTATTACATACAAGTTATAACCAGGCTTTTTTTTTTTTTTTAGGGGTGAGTTTTTTTGTGACTTGTGTTGCATAAAACACTTAATTCTTTTTTTTTCTCAAGTGTTTATGTTTTAACTGTTTTTTCCTTGTTTGGCGTGGCAAACGCAGGGTGTGGTGGGCCAAAGGCCCCCCGGACTGGTGGAGAGCCGAAGACAAAGCCTGCGCTGCCCAGCCATTCCTGGGAGCTGCCCCTGAACGGACCACTGCCCCGCCCAGCACCACTGGTTGACCCCACCTTTTCCATGGTGGGGGACACCTGCCCCGCCGGGACAGACCCCAAGCAGGAGATTGCCCCTGTGCTCAGGAGTGAGCAGCCCATTCGCTCATCTTTTAACGTAGTGTGCATTGCTGGTGAGGGCAACCTGGTGAAGACGCAGAGCGTCGCAGGAACGATGTCGGGTGCGTGGCCTATGACATCGTTAGTCATTAGACCCGGGACGTCATTTCTGTACAGTAAACTTCCGTTAATCCGACCTCGACGGGGACCTTGAAATTTGGTCGAATTATCCGAATGATCGAATTAAGAAAAGGACAGAAAAACGGTTAAAATTAAACTCTTTTAGAGCGCAGCTCTTAGGCGCCCGTTCTCCGGCTTGGCCGGCGTTGGCGTCGCCGTCGGCGTCAACCGCGCGGTGCATGATGGGTAATTTTCCCCGCTAAATTTAGCGAAAATTTTCCTTAACTCCTAGCGGAAAATTTCTCCACGAATTCTAGCGGAAGAATTTTCTCCGTTAAATCTAGCGGAAAATTTTCCCGTTAAATCTAGCGGAAAATTTCTGCTAAATTTAGCGGAAAATTTTCCCCGCTAGAATCTAGCGGAAAATTTTCCCGCTAAATCTAGCGGAAAATTTTCCCCGCTAAATTTAGTGGAAAATTATCTCCGCTAAATTTAGCGGAAAATTTTCCCCGCCACATCTAAGCGGAAAATTTTCCCCGTTAAATCTAGCGGAAAGCTTTCCCCGCTAGAAATCTGGCGGAAAATTTTCCCCGCTAGATCTAGCGGAAAATTTTCCCCGCTAAATCTAGCGGAAAATGTTCCCCCGCTAAATCTAGCGGAAAATTTTCCCCGCTAAATCTAGTGGAAAATTTTCTCCGCTAAATCTAGCCGGAAAATTTTCCCCCGCTAAATCTAGCGGAAAATTTTCCTCCGCTAAATCTAGCAGAAGGCTTACCCCGCTAAATCTAGCGGAAAATTTTCCCCGCTAAATTTTGCGAAACTTTTCCCCGCTAGATTTAGCTGGGAAACTCCCCCCCCCCCCTCCTCGGAGGTCACGTGACCCCCCTCCCTCCCTGAGGTCACGTGACCCCCCCCTCCTCCGTGCTCTTCCCTGCTCCTCAAGAGCTGCGCTCTAATTCGGCGTTACAGGGAGTTGTAAACGTCGCCATTTTTATTGTCCAAAGTACTCACGGATGGTCGGCTGCCGTCTGCACTTAAAACGCGTGTCCAAAAGCAGCTTCCGGAGGGCAGCGTAACTAAACGTCATGTCCCCGTAAAATCGCGCACTACAAAAAAAGAAAAAAATAAGTTTTACGAGTCGACTTTGGCGCCAAACCAAAATTGGCTCAACGACAAAAGAAAAAAAAAAAAAAGGAAAAGAAATTTGCGTTTTCCAATGCGGAGATGGACCGCACACGATGCTACGGAGAAGCGCTTTGGAGCGCGCGCTGAGAAAGCTTCGCCCACGTCTTTGGGGCCGGGCGGCCGGACCGTCGGGGTCAAAGAAAAATAACAACAACAACAACAAAAAAAAAAAAAAAAAAGAGAGAGAGAATTCAACGCTTTCTGGTGCACACGATGTTACAAAAAAAAAAACGCTTTGAGAGCGCGCATTGGCTTGTGCGCGCCAGACCACGTGCTGTGTTCTCCGGCGCTACTCCACGCCAGATTGGTTGCGCTGGCTCGGTGTCATTCACTACAGTCCATCTCAGAACGGCGTAGAGGAGCCGACGCATATTTGCCCATGTTCGGCTTTGCAGCAAAGGGCCCGTGTTTCGCCATACGTTGGTGCTCTTTCTGCCGTGGTGCCGTGCAGTGTAACCCCGTGCGCATTCGCCGGGACGAATTATTCGATGCAGGGTCTTCCTGGTTCGAACCATCGAACTTTTCTTCCTATAGAAATGTATGGGCGCCGTTGTTACTTTTGAACACGATCGAATTAAACGAAAAGTCGAATTAACTGAGGTCGAACTAACGGAGTTTACTGTATATGGTGCCACCGCTACAGCAGTGTTTCCTCGCGACTGGCACCTCACTCTTATCCTGATCTTGATTTTTAAGTAGAGTCTACTTTCGACTGGGCGAAAAATAAGGCGTAAAAGCGA
>JAZHYW010058347.1:0-18054 GCA_037355805.1 Ixodes ricinus
CCTCAGGGGGCACTGTGAAAACAGGTGTTTGGAGAGTGGCGTCTCCACGGACCCCGAGCCCCGCAGGGGTCACCTGCACCTTAAAGGACATATGCAAAGAAAAGAAAACTTTTTTTAAAAACAGCCGGGTAAGGAAAAGGAAGTCATAAAACGAATTTAGAACGAAAAAGAAATTTTTTAGAGCTATATTTATGGCGCTATACGAATTTTTATTTGGCGCCCACGGGCGCCGCAAAAAAGTGGCCCATATTTATCACGTTACTGGCCCCTATTTGTCACGTGGTACTTGCGCTCTTTCGGAAGTTTATTATGGTCTCGAAAAGTTACTTGTTCATCTTCGCTTGCAGTGCAACAAAAAACAAAGATTAATAAGTAACTTTTAGAGCCCAAATGAGGCTTTTGAAAAAGCGCAAGCAGACGTGATAGACCTGTGCGCCGGTCAAATGACGGCGGCGGCGGCGACGGCGGCGCGGAGAAACGCGTTGAAGCGGCGGCGCACAACGCTCAGCGTGCGGCGGCGGCGACGCACAGGTCTACCACGTGACCAGCGGCGGCTCCCGCGGGCGACAACTACATATTCGTTTCGCGCCGTAAATATAGCTCTAAAAATTTTCTTTCTTCTTTGTAAATTCGTTCTATAACATACTTTTTCCATCTAGGCTGTTTTAAAAAATGTTTTAGGGATCCCAGCCACGTGGGCCACAATACCTGCACAGTGGGGCACCTACTTAGTAGGTGCTTGGTGGGTGGCGTCTCCACGAACCCCGAGCCATGTGGGTTCTGCCCACCCACGCCTGGGTGTGCGTGGCTTAACCCGTGTCCGGGGACAGGGGATCCTGGTGGTTGAGCGGAGCCCGGGGTGCGTTTGGACCCTTCGGGGTCCCCCGGGAGAGGCAATATACCGCTTCGGCTCCTGCTTCTCGTAGACGGGTGTCCTGGCTTGGCCCGACCAGAATGATTCAATCAGTCGCCTCTTCTACAATCTTCTTCCTTCTTTCACTTTTCCTTCGACCTCTTTTTCTTTTCGCTTACACTCTCTTCGTTCCATTTTCACCTCCTTAGGTGCCAACGGCAAACCTTGAATGGAAACAAGTCCTGTCCATGTAACCACACTAGGGTATAGTGCCCGGGCAGCACTGGTGGAGTAATTGTGTCAGCCAAGCCCTTCTTGCTATGGCACATTACCTACCCCCTTCTTGGGCTCCGTGGTCTCCTTCAACTAGCAAAAACGGTCTCCGCCCAGGAGGCAGAACCAATGGAGGAGGGTGCCGAACCATCCGCTCCTGCGTCTGACGCAGACGACATGAGGTGGCAGGCTCCCAAAGGCAAGCACAACAGTAAAAAACCAATTGTTCCACCAAAGTGACAATTATACTCCACAAGGCTGGTATGTTCTCTCAACAGGAACATCATCTTTCATCCTTAGTCGCTACACTGACCTCACGACACCAATATATCTTGTTCATTCCCATTTCTCCACCTACTCCTAGGGACCAGCTGAGACAGAAAAATAACGGCGACTCCTTCGCCAGTGGCCTCGGCCCGAAGGTATCGACGGCCTTGGAGGTCGGAGGGGGCAGCTCTATATAGACCAACCAGAGGACCTCTGGCGACTCCCTCACCTGGGGCTTTATTTTCAATTGTTTTTCTCCGAAGGTTCGGTCGGAGCTGCCTTCCTGCAGGCTCATTAAAACAATATTTATGTCCATTTTCACATTTTACAAATTTTACTTCCTGTAACTGGCTTAGTTTTGCTCTAGCTACCATTAGACAAAGGTTGTGACTTTCTGGTGAAGAGCTAACTGCCTAAATTTAATCATGTCTGTTTTTTTTACAATGGAACTCCCAAGGATTTTACTAATTACGATGACATCACCTTTTTATTAATGAACACCACCCTGCTGCCTTTCGTTTGCAGAAGACGCACCTTAAAGAAAGTCACTCAAATGTACTTAGACACTTCAAAGTTTTTAGAAACGATATGTTGAACGCGTCTGTGGCTTCCGGTGGTGCTGCAGCGGTTGTCCAACGCATGGACCCGTCCACTGAAGTGGCTTTGCAAACCTCTCCCAAGGCTGTGGCTGTCCGCATGCTGTTGGACCGCGTGATTACTGTCTGTTCATTGTACATCTCCCCGAGATATCAGCAGCAGTACGGGAGCTAGATGATCTAATTAGCCAGCTTCCAGTGCCTTACATTATTTTAGATAATTTTAATTCACACAATCCTTTGTGAGGAAGCTGTAGAAGGGATGCTCAATGGGCACTTGTTGAACGGTTTCTTCTTTCGACAGGATTGTGTCTGCTCAACACAAAAGAAGTGACTTATTTTAGTTCAGCAATGTGTAGTTTTACTTCCATTGATCTTTCGTTTTGTCATCCTCCGTTACACGCCCTGCTTTTATGGAAGGTTATCCCAAATCCAAGAGGGAGTGACCACTTTCCTCTCATTTTAAAGTTCATTCATCCTCCTGCTGGTCTTTTAACGCGCATTCCTCGTTGGAAGCTTAAAAAACCCGACGGGTCAACCTTTACGGAGGCCTCACTTATAGCATTTTCATCCCTTGATGATCTTTCTATCGATGATGCCACTGAGCATATTACTCAGCACATCTTGCACAGGCCACTATGCTTGCCATTCCCATGACATCATCACATCTTCCAAAAAGGCCAAAACCGTGGTTGAACGAAGACGGCCGCAAGGCAAAGGAAGAACAAAATCGTGCATGGGGTATTTTCTAGGCGTTACCCCCTCGTCAAATAACCTTATCGGTTTCAAGAAAAACGAGCGCAAGCGAGGTATATCCGACGGCAAGCCAAGCGGAAAAGCTTCAGAAGGTATGCTTCTTCAATTAATAGCAGTGCATCCTCGAAGGAAGTTTGGGACAGTGTACATAAAATTGAAGGCTCCTACCGCGTATTTTCTGTCCCACTCCTGAACCGAAATGGAGTATGCCCTGCTAGACTAGAAGCACAGGCAAATGTCCTTGGTGAGCATTTCAAATTTGTTTCAAGTTCTCAACATTATACTCGGTCATTTCAGAGACACAAGCTACAGGCAGAGAAAAAGAAGTTCCTTTGTCAAGTGGCTTGCTAGAACCCTATATTTCATTAATTACACTTTCTGAACTACAACTGGTACTTAATTCGTCCAAACAAACACTCCTGGGCCAGGTGGCATTCATTACAAAATGCTTCAGCACCATTCGGCTTGAGGGTTGCTTCCCCTCATCTTTGAAGGTGCCTATCATTATTCCTCTGCTGAAGCCAGGAAAGGATCCTAGCTGTACGTCTAACTTTAGGCCGATAGCGCCTCACAAGTTGCTTTTTAAAGACACTAGAAAAGATGATAAATAAAAGGCTTATATTTTATTTAGAAGAAACAAGCTCTTGACCGTTACAGTGTAGTCTTTGCTCAGCGCGATCGACGGTTGACTATCTGATGAGCTTTGGGACTGCTGTGAGAGAGGCCTTTAAAAATAAACATGTTTCTTTTTTCTTTCTTTTTTTTTCTCTTTTTTTTTTTGGGGGGGGGGGGCTTGTAAAAGGCGTTTGATACGACCTGGTGCTATGAAATATTGGAGAATTTGTTCAACATTGGCCTTCGGGGCAGAATGCAAGGAGCCATCCATAGTTACCTCCAAGACCGCACTTTTTGTGTGAAGCTTGGGGCAACACTTTCTGAAGAATTCACACAAGAAAATGGAGCCCCACAGGGCGGTGTGCTTAGCGTCACACTTTTTATCGCAAAAATGAATTCTATTGCTCGTAGTATACCCCCATCCGTTCAGTACTTGCTCTATGTTGGTGATGTACAAATTTCAGTCTTATCTTGTAAACCATCCATCTGTGAACGTCGACTTCGACTTGCAATCAACAATTTGCTCAAATGGGCAGATGTAAATGGTTTTGTAAAGAACGAACAAAAGTTTTTAGGTCTTATATTTGACTGTAAAATGAGATTCATTCCACAAGTTAAGCGTCTCAAAATGAAATGTGTGAAATAATTTAATATACTAAAGGTGTTGTCGCACGTGTCCTGGGGGGCTGATCGGTGTTGTTTATTGCGCATCTACCGCTCAGTCGTACGGCCCCGACTTTGATTATGGCTGTATTGTGTACGGTTCCGCGCGAGCATCGGTTTTCAAGATGCTGGACCCCATTCATCATCAGGGGCTACGACTTTCCACTGGCCCTTTCCAACATCTCCAATACTCAGCCTATATATAGAGGCAAATGAGCCCACACTGGAGGAAAGAAGGTTCGAATTAGGCTTCATGTACTCTCAGCGAATTATGTCTGCTCCTGGTCACCTGACCCTGGACTGCATAGAACGAGTACGTTATGAGCAGACTTTTATAAATAAGCCTTCATTTGTTCCACCTCTAGCCATGAGAATTCGTTCTTCTGCTGTGCTACCCTCAGTGGTGCAACGCTAGAACTCAGTAGCTCCTTGGGACCTCATGCCCATCCACTGTGAGTTGAAACTAACAAAATACAACAAGAAAAAGACCCCTAACAAAGTTCTGAGACAAAAATGTTTTGAACTTCAGAACCAGTACCGAGACTTCAGAAGTTTTTACACTGATGGGAGCAAAACTGATTCCTACGTAGGCTGCTCAGTGGCAGGACCTTCTGTGAAGTGTGTCCACAAAAATAACTTATAGTGCCTGTATTCTTTCCGCAGAGCTTTATGGCTTACTTCTTGCCATAGACCACACTGTTAAAAAAAAAAGATTCGCAAGTCAATTGTTTACACTGACTCACTTAGTGCTTTACGAGCTCCAGACACAACAGGGGATGTCCAAAAATCCACCTGTTCTAGAAATAAGGAACCGGTTATTTTCAGCATCAAAAAGAAAGAAACAAATAACATTATGCTGGGTACCTTCCCATGTTGGAATTCCTGGGAATAATGACGCTGACCGTGCAGCGAGCACTGCTAAGGATCGACAAGTGGATCTGCACAAAATACCCTACAGAGATTATAGGCATGCCCTGAAAAAGTCTACAAAGTGCAAGTGGTAAGATGAGTGGAATCGAGAAATGAACAATACGTTGCATGCATGCAGTAAACACTTTAGTTCAGGAATGGGAGAGTGCACGTCATCGCGAGCGATTTTGAGTGGCTTCACGTGTGACGTCACGAGGGCAAACGTTTCTCGTTCAGCTCTTTGGCGCCCGTTTCCGGCAATTCTTAGTCGTTATCCAAGCGTGTGAGGGCACGGAGACACAACTCGGCGTGCCAAGGAAGCTTTGAACACGCCGCGAGACCGGCGAAACTTGCTTTCTACGAGTTGTGCCTTTTCCTGCGGCACTGCGCTTTCGTAAAAATTTCCCGGTGTTCTCAATGGCAAGTATCACGCCTCACACAGGATATTAAAGAGCGTCTTCGGCGAATGACGACGAACGAGTAAAAAACGTGTCTATAGAACGCTGCCACCGGCCTCTGCAACACTGGCAAAACGGTAAAAGAACGGCATGCAAGATGGCCATCCGACGGCCGCACTCGCGGAGTGGGGATGCGCGATGGAGCAATTCTCATTGAGATCAGTTGTTCGCGCACTGACCTAGTGCGCTTTTGGAGCGATGTTACTAGGGATGTCGCGAACCGGCCGAGGTTCGAGGTCGCACAGGCTCCATTGACTCCGTAAGTGTGACGTCATGGGTCCAAAAAACGTTGCTAGGGTCGTTGTTATGGACATGCTCGGTTTCGTAGCGAAACCGAGCATGTGGCTCGGTTTCGCTACGAAAACCCGACCGTTCAAAAATCAGGAGTAGGATTCAAACTTCTAAAAATCACAGATGTAAAAAGCTTGAATGTCATATATGTTTCGACAGAAGTGTGCCGGTAATCGCTCGTTTCTGAAATATTTACGACTACAACTTCCGGTCCTCAAGATGCCTGCAGCAGACGACGAATGCAAGAAGTATGCCGTCTGCCGCTCGCCGGCCGGCCAAACCGGGGCCGTCGTTTCAATCGTATGAATAAAGACGATATTCTGACATCGCATTTGTTTGAAATATAATGAGTTTCAGACACTTATAAGAATTCATAGTGGGGTGCGATGCAAAATATGGTTTATTGAAAGTCCGGGCGTCGATCGAGATGATCGTCTGCTAAACAATCGCATTGCACCCGTGAGAAAAGCACTTCAGGCGATCGGTAGAGATCCCAAATTTTGTTTGCGGACTCGCGCTATGCGAGGGTGCTTCGTATACCTGGTTGTAACCATCGCGTGGTGAAAGACCCTTGCAGTTTCTTCAGATTTCCGCAAGACCCCAAAACGCGAAAGAACTGGATAAAAAACATAAGGTGAGTTCATTACAGATTGCACTCGCATCGCGGGTTCCATGGATATCTTCACCAAAAGAGCACATCCACGGAATTATATGTATACCAAGGGAGAAAAAAAGCTAAATAGTGCGAAATCGCAATAAACATGAAATTCATTATTAACCTGACAACCTCAATGATAACAATAACAAACGACTTATTTCGACGGCGTACGCTTTGTTTCTCATGTTGGCCTTCACTACGCCAGTAATGCACTTCAGATCGCCGTCGTAACTGGCTTTGATTTTACGGCATTTTCACCCCTCTGAACTAAGCTGGGTTCTTCACAGAAAAAATCGCACATTGCGGAGGCCTCTACGGCCATGGCGATGCACTTGTTTTTGTCGCACGTTTACCGACACAATTCAATGAAGACGCCCGCTGCAACAGAGGCCGGCAGATCTATCGTGCCGTCTGCTACCAAAGCAAAGCGGAGTGTAAGCAAATACCATATAGCTTCGCCAATACTGGAAACTCCTCCGAAAACCTATGGGAGCGGCGGCGAACGTGACAGTGGCGCCTCTAGCGGACTCGGAGTCTACGGAAGCAGGCGACGCAATGGAAAAGTATAGGCTCCGCGACGTCCTCGAGCTTTGCGAGCCCCGTTTCTTCACCCCAACAGCTGAAACAATTCATTACGGTCAGTCCACTTGCAAAGCGGAATCCACTGATCGAAACTGCAACGACAATCAAATAACAACGCGCGCATAAACAAAGATAGAGCAGTTTATTTAGCGGTCTCAAACGCCTCTCAGGGGATCACACGCGTTTGAAGCGCGTCTGGGAAGCGGAAAAAAGGCGTTTAGCTACTCGAACTACGTCGTAATCATTAAAACGTGCACAAACGACATGTTAATATTACCAGAGCAAGCGCACGAGCTGCTGGAGCATAAAAACAAAACAAAAAGTAAGGATAAAAATGACCGTGCAAACACTTACCGAATTTTGCAGAAAAGATGGTGTCACCATTCCCGACGAAAATAAAAAGAAACGCGGAAGAGAAGCGAACAACGTCGAATAAAACAAACAAGTTAGCAGACGATACAAAGATACTCAGCAAAAAACTGCTTCAACTACGACGATCGTTGCGGCGCTTATAGAAAAAAGAAAGAAAAATGGAAAGCAGCAAATGAATAGCTGGTAATCGCCGCCGGTGTTGAGTTCACAATAAACAAAGCGGAAGCAACAGACGAAACTAATGAAAAAAGAAGAAAGCGTCCCTTTTTTTCAGCTGCTTGTTGTACGTTTGTTTATTTACACTTTTAACAGTTTAATTTGAATGCTGCATAACTTAGTTACTCACGTTTGTTCGGCCTTCGGGAAGCGGCAGAAAGATTTTCCACCACATCGCAAAAACTTGTTTTTTGCAATAGTAGGCAGCACACGGCATGCCTGCCATTTCTAAGTATGCGCTGGTGTATGCTCGAATGCGGCCGGTTGATCAACAAACGATGACCCGTAGCAGACGTGCCGGCCGGCGTACACAAATAAAATTCGAATAAAAATGCATAACGAGCTTACACTTCTTAATATATTTAATAAATATCAAAAAGCACGTATGACGATTTCGGATCAGAAACTCAATCGAAGGCGAAAATAGGAGGTCATCGCAGACGACAGTGGAAGAAACAACAACAACAACAACGAAGTTGCAGACGGCCCTCAAAATGTCCGAGCCTAGCGTAGCAGACCAACAGACGAACCGGGGGTCGAAGCGAAGGAAAGAGAGTAAACACTAAGCCAAACAAAACAAGGATACGCGATGGCGTACGCGTCAAGTAAACAACAAAAACAAAAAAGAGCAAAAAAAAGAAAACACAGCAACACAAAAGCAGGAGGAAGAAAGACGCGGCAGAGTGGCGTCGCCTCAAAAATATAAATGAAAGAAGACTCAAAAATGGAAAGTGTGGAGACGGTTCAACGGGTGTCGGCCTTTATCCCAGAAGTAAAGAAGCAGCGAAGCAGAAGATGTTAGTCGTCGCCGCGCTAACAATCGGAATTTGTGCACTGTAAATAACGTGACTGAAATCACCTTTTTTTTGCGGGGCTACGGCGCTCTCCCCTTCTTGCTTTGCAAGCGCGAGAAGTCTGCTTTTTTCGTAACTCCTCTTTTATTATTCTATAATAGCGTCAAATTTGCATATGCACAACGACTTCTTTCAGAGCATTCTGACATCTACGTACGTGGTTCGAAATTGACTTTTGCTTCTTCATCCGGAGACGATCTTAACGGGATTAGCCAGCTCGCCTATTCGACGAAACGGTTATAAGCAAGACATTCATGAGAAATGGGAATTGCAACAACAAAACGAATTGACTGATAAGAACAATAAAGTTGAAACGAAGCTATGTTCTGAAATGTTTGTACATTGCCCTTTTTCACGAAACAGCGCGAAGGCATATATTCGTGTTTTGCCTGGCTTACATAAGTTGTGACAGAATGTTTTCTTCGGGAGAACTCCAAAATTGCACCCTACAAGCTGTAACATCTTTCCCACGCGAAGAAAATGTCCTTCACTCATGAGCTGGCACCCATTTTTTAACTTTCAAAGCAGCGAATGTCCGTGACAATTTTTTTTGTTGGTCACCTCGCACGGAGATAGGCAAAACCAATGCATTTTGGAGAATTCGTCTGCTAGCGGAGACTCCGAGCTCGCCAGGGGCGCTGCAATCACTTTTCGCCCGCTTTCCGCGGGAGTTGCCAGTATTGGCTTCCACGGTATTTGGTGTAAGTCTTCGAGAAATGGCTTTCATCGTTGCGATACGACACTGAGATGACAAGAACATCTTGATAATTCGATATCAAGAAGTTAGGTTGCTTACAAAAAATTATTTACTTACTTGTAAGCAAAAATCTGGCCTCATGTGGAGTCTTCATGCATTAGTCCATAGCAACGCCCCTAGCAACGGTTTGTTTGGACCCAGACGCCTTGTTGTGACGTAATCACTTACGGGGTCAATTTACGTAGGACCACTGTGCGTTGGACTTTCGTAAAAGCCTTAAAATTTGCATATATTTGCTGTAATGTGTAAACATTGATCATTAGGTTACAAAATAATAAATGATCTAGTTTATAAACTATTTATTTCCCAAAATGTAGAAGTTTGTGTGTAGAAGTCGGGCAACACTCTCCATAAGTTGTACTTTGCTAAGGAGTCGTACGTTCGCCGAACCTCGAGGTTCGAAAATACTTCGCGGCGTCTCTAGAACATAGACTAAAATCTGAGATACGGAGATGTTTTCCTATCGTGTTTCCCAAACAGCTCGCCCACTCGCCTGCATACTTTCGCTTCTTGCAATCCCTAGATCATGTTACCGACGCACGGGACGGTCGGGGCCACTGATCTCTATGTCTGTTTGCTGGGTCGCGTTTGCCCGCTCCGCGAATGCGGCCACTGGCAACCATTTTTTTGGTAGAGTTGTATTACCTCTAGCCAATGTAAAGCTGGTGCAGCCACTATCGTCCACCCATGGCAGACAGCGTTGTGGCAGTTGTGGTGGCAGGCTGCCATAAAAATAGCCGTGGACTCTATTTTGTTCTTAATTTAAATTGTGCCACGAAACATATTGTTGAAACCCGGCGTGAACGGCAGCTCGATCTTTGAGGACCCGGTGAAAGTTTCACGAAATCACAGCACCGGGGAAAAGCAGCAGAGCACGCATCGAAAGCGCATCGAAAGAAGCATCGAAAGCCGAGGCCGGTACGGCGCCTGCTTTCGATGCGAGCTGCCAAGTCGGTTATAAGTACTAGGAAGGGCACGTTGCAATATGTATGAAGCCTGAGTCATACAAAGTTTAAACGATGTTGTGCCCAACAAGACCTCCATATCTCTCTGGCAATTGGTGGGCGTGACATGTCACGTGCGAGATGGATGCTTGATTGTAGTAGGATTCCTTGCAGGCTTGCGCGCTCCGTCCGGTAGGTTTTATCAGATCGAAGGCTAGACGTGAAGCAAGCAGCTCCGTCCGGTAGGTCACGTGCTGGGCCGATAAGTGAGGAGGGTAAGTAGGAAAATGAGAAAGAGGCTAGGCGTCAAGGGCGCTTGGCTTGTGGACGCTACACGGCTGACATGCTGCCCCCTCCTAGCCTTCTAATCTCCTTGCGAGCTGCGCTGCTTTCCCCGGTGCTGCGCTTTCGTAGAACTTTGCCGGGTCCTCAAAGATGGGGCTACCGTTCACACCAGGTTTCAAGAATCTGCTTCGTCGAACAACTTCAACCAAGCACGAAATATCACTCACGGTAGAGTGTACTAGACTCACGGCTATTTTATGGCAGCCTGCCGCCATAGCGCTGTCCGCCATCTTACCTATGATGGCTAGAGATAATATAACTCTACCAAAAAGATGGCCGACCGTGGCCGCTTTCCCGTCTATAGGCGGAGCTGGTCAAACGCGATCCAGCAAATAGACATAGAGATCAGTGGTCAGGGCTCACCGCGCCGTCTGCAAGCCTTGACATGGGAAAATGCGTGCAGACTGATTTTAGGTCAAAACAACGGGCGATTGAAAAGCTGAAGCCGATTTCACACTTAAAATCATTCTGAGACAAAGTCGGTACAACCACAGCACTTCCTATAAAGTTTAGGGTATATTAGACCCCCTGAACAGATTGCGGGGTGACACAAGGAATCAACTACAGACGACGCGCCCCTACAAAACGCTCTCGTTGAATTGGCTGTTTCTGGTCGAGTGAGCGGAGATTTGGCGCGCACGTTTTGTTAGACGCGCCGGAACTTGTGTCGTCAGCCAGAGCGCCACTCAGGTAATTTTTAAAAATGAGAAGCACCTGAATTTAAACAGTCCTTAACACAGACAAAAGTAATTTTATTAAAAAAACGTTTTCGACTAGAGATCGCTATGTTTTTTTTTATTATTTCGCTATGGCACCCGTATCTAATCTATCTAATCGCGCGCACTGTTCGCCTTCAACACAATTTCGGTTAGTGTTTTAATGCGAAAGCATTAACTGTCCCATGGAGCGAGCCGACGTCATCAGTTTGAAGCGCGAACAGGGCACCTAGTTTTCCAGATCCCAAGGTCCCATTGGCAGCGCGCGGCGACGCCGCGCCAGCCAATGGGACTTTTGCGTCACTTTCAACGACTGCCGCCAGACGGCGCTGCGTGTCCGTGCCGCCAGCGCGCCGATAAAACTAACCGCCGCAACTCCATGCGTGCGCTCGGGGGCTTCTGCTCGTCTCGCCGCCGACCAGCATTCCGTCGCCTCCACCGTCCACATCGTCGGCGGTGCTCCTGCTTGTCTCGCCATCGGCGAACATGGCGCCGCCTCTAGCATACACATCGTCGGACATTCATGCTTTCGCATTCACAACTCAAAAGAAGTGCTTGGGTGTCTGCCGACTTTTCTATTTTTGTCCCCCTTTTTTCACTGCATTTAAAGAAGCCTGCGAGAAATACAGAACCTGTATATCCGATAGTTAAACGTATGAATAAGTAATTCCATGTAAGTAGCAAAATAGACACTAAACTTACCTTAACTATCAAACAAGCTGGGTCACTAGAGCGGGTGGCCCTGTGATTTAGGTCGTCTCCTGCCATCCAAACGTCCTTCAACGATGGTTCTGATGGGTGGGAATGTCCTTTCATCGAGACAATGTTGCCACCTTGGGTCGTCACGCGTCCGTGGCACCTGTCTACAGATGTTCGGTGGCACCTCCAGTAAGTTTTCTAATTCAGAGTTTTATCTTTTACATATGCGAAAGACTCAAACAATAGCTTAATATGTCCGCGCTTGGTGGTGAAAAACTCCATTGACTAAGTTTTTCCTTATTGCAGAGAACAACAGGACATCTTACCACGTAAGATCGCCTAGCACATATAACTGAAATTTGGCAATTATTTTGCGCACGAATTGTTGCAATGGCGCTGGTACGTGCATGGATGATTGGTGCAGTGACTCTCTTCTCATGAGATGGCCGAGCTGCGATTGGTTGATGACTTCGATTCTATGGCCTCCGCCAATTGCTTTCTTCACGGCTCCTTCCCCCCTCCCTCGCCCTCCCCCCCCCCCCCCACACACACACACACTGTAGTTCCCCAGTGGTCGTGAGAATTAGGTCCTCGCGGAAATTAAGTTGCTTACATATATGCCGCACGTTTATGACCCAACTGAAAGCCTGCTAAATATTCATCTGATGAGTTTGTCTTCATGTCCTATTCGGCAACATTTAAAATGCAATATTTGACTAACTCGCTTTTGCGATCTTATGCACTTCGTCAGATTGTCACACGCCAAACATACAAACAAATTGTCTTTGACTACCAATCTACAAAATGTGCAATAGATTAATTGGTCCAAATATCTGGAATAAACTTCACTTTAAGGATGTAACAATAGCTAACCAATTGCAGAACATATGACTCTCATGCAATATAGATAAAGCAAACCATTGTCTTTGCGAGTACATATGACTCTTTGCTTACACGACCGATATCTGATCGTTCTAAAAGGGGCCCAAATATCATTTTCAGGGGATATATTCTATCCAAATATGGCAGAATTTGACTTTTTATACCGCGATATATGGTTGTATTTCCACGCGTATATGGCAATATACCGCCAAATTTACGCACTTATATGATCATATATGGCAGTATTTTCCCACGTATATGGCGATATCTGGCAGCATATGCTCGCATAAATGGCGGCATATGCCCATATCTGACTCCTTAGAATATTATATATGCCATATGTATAATATATCAGCGCCATATATGACATTATCGTTCGGGACGTTTGACCGATTTGGGAACGAGCGGGAGTTTATATGTTTATATGTTTCACTACCGCGTTCCACTCGTAAAGGCGAAGCTTAAGTGTCTTCCAAATGTTATTTTTTCCACGGTCGCCAGTCTTTTTAAAAAGGGTATATATACGCATTCTTACTACGCAGCCGCAACCATTTCGAATGACAAAATTTCAGTATGGGTGAAAACATCGTTTCTCTCTCGGCATGCCCTTAAAGGAAGCTGAAACACTTCTTGAAAAAAATGAGTTTGAGGTGAATTCTGGCGTATTTTTATCCCGTGAATCTGAATATCACGTTCAATTTCCCCGAACATGTAACTAAACGCGAGGAAACCACAGAAGAACCTCCGACCAGTCTTGAAGTCATACTAGGATGTTTGGGCCGCCAAGCGCGAGCCGCACGTGTGGGCAGCGCGTGCAGTAGACCTATTGCTAGATCTTACCCAAGCATCAAGGAGAATGCAGGGATTGGTGTTCCACGCGGCCGCACGTGCTGGCCTCAGCAGTATTAAATTTTCTAAAGCAAATACCTAAAACAAACGTGCATCTTGCACGCGCGTTCGTCAATGCTTTCTTCTGGTTATTTACTTCGAATATTTTATACGCGGAAGGCGTGCGCGTGTGGCGCGTGGAACACCAATCCCTGCATTCTCCTTGATGCTTGGGTAAGACAGCAAATGGTCTATTGCAAGCTTGCCAGGAATATTTTTCCGCACTGACCCCAGCCGTGACGTCTCTTTCTGACCTTTTAGAAAATAGCAAGAGTGCGCGTGCATAGCTTTGACAGGCGCTGAAGATGCGTGAGAGCAGAAATTTCCGAAAACTCTTAGTGTGACGTCACGCCCCAGAAAAAGGGGGGGGGTGGCTTCGGCGGTACATTTAAAATTAATTTAAGCAGCCTCCGTGCACCGAGTTGAAAAGTAATCTCGATATTCGTGATCCTGGAGGCCGAGTGAAGGCCATGGAAGTGTTTTTCCTTAAATACAGAACCGCTGCAGTTTCCCTTGTTTCAAGCTTAAATATCACTGCTTCTTTTGTTACGTCGCTGTAGTGATCTGTGATTTTGCCACCAGATGGCGCAACGTGCGTTCTGTCTAGTATGCTTTTTTTATGGTGGGTTTATCAGGTTGTCTTATCTGCTAAGCGTATTTTTGTGTGTGTTATGCATCTATGATGCTCACGTGACATATGTCAATGTCAGAGCCTGCGTCCGTCATCGATGACGTCAGAGAACTTCGGGAGCACCACGAGGCAACATAAGTCTTTGTCTCTGTTCTTCGTGAGCCCGGAACGCGGACCGCAGCTACACCGGCACCTCATGCAGGTGCTGTTAGCGTCCTCACTTTTCAGCTGCCGTCATTGTAGGAGGAGATTACTACAAATTTGGCGACCAGGTGGTTAACGTAGTTCTCTCCGCGTCTCGGTGCACTGGCCGTGAGCGACGCGGGCTTTTTTCCTTCGGTCCATTTTTGTTCCGCTTGGAACGTTGGTATTTTCGTCTGACGGAACTGACAGCTGCCCTTCAGCGTGCGTCTCTGTGGTATGTGAGTTGCAGTGTTTTTGCGCTTCGTTTTTACCTGACCTTCTATAACATATCATGGGCAATGGATAATGGAACACAGGCTCCTGTAGCTGCAAGCGCCATCGGCGATCGCCAGTTCCATCACCGCCCGACTTATTGCCCGGTTGGGCAGAGCCCGAGCGTCTGGCCCGCGTGAAACGTGCTCTTGATGTTCCTTGAGGCGTCCGACGCGGAACTGATGTCGCCTGAGTCGGCGGCGATCTTGTTTTCCATGCTTGGGGCTGAGGGCAGAATTGTTGACGCTTTCCGGCTCGATGAGACTCCCGCTTCAGGGAAGGCGATGTTTTTGAAGTGGCACTGATCGAGAAGCACTTTAGTTTTCTGGGTGTATCGCTGGAATGCAAAGCTTTAGCATCGCGTCCAACACCGGGAAAACCGTCTCAGGAGTACTTGACCGCTCTGCGACGCCGAGGTCTTTTTGACTGCCTATGGAGACGCGCTTTGGAAGAGAGGCTTGCTGAGACATTTTGGAGAAGTTGGACTGTGAGCGGGTCCAAGACCGCATCCTTCGGAAGTGTGTGGGGACGGGGCGCCCTTTGCTTACGTGTTGAATTTCAGCTCGCGCTACAGTACGAGCAACTCGCGCACTTTCTAGAAGAGTTTCACCTGCGGGCTCCGATGCTAGCGGTGCGGCGCCGGCGGCGTCGAGCGCGTCTTTGCGCAGTGCCCATTAGACGCAGACGTCAAGATAGGTGCGCCATGCGGCTCCTTCCCGAAGTCAGTGGCAAGATGGCCGGTCCGTCGCGCAGTGCATGCTGACGCTGCAACACCACCCACCCCAGCGTCTGCGCACACCTCCTTCAAGGCAGGGGCCTGGGGAGTCGGTGTTTCAACTGCTGTGGTCGACGCACGGCCACGGCCACCTTGATGTCCAGCGTCTGGTATGGCATGTTCCGCGTGTGGGCAGCGCACGGGAGCGGATTTGTCGGAGTCGCCGCCCACCGTCGGCGACGCCTTCGTAAGTGACCCGCGGCGAACGCCGTTTCGAGCCGTGGCCAGGGCTCCCATGCGTTAGCTACGCCGCCCGACCGTTTTCACGGAATGTGTCGTCAAGTGGCGATCCTGTGAACATTGTTGGGCCATCTGGTGCCGGAATGCGCCGAGTCCCCGTTAGAGTCGGCGAGCAAGCAGCCAGAGGTGTTTCTCGTCAGATCCGCCTTCGCGTCAAGCTCAGGGAGGGAGGTTTTCACGGCGGTATGTGAAGTCGGTGGTCTCCTGCGGCGACGGCCGTTCGCCATCGTCTGCAAAACCGCCAACGGTCGGATCGGATACCGAGGTCCGGTCATCTTCTCTTTTTGTACCTTCGGGTGCCAACGTGTCTACATCGTCCTCGGTCTCGGAACCACTCCAGTTCCACGGACTTTGACCACGATTCGTCGACAGCCGCGATTCCGCGACGCCATCCTGAAGACATGGGCTCCCATCAACCACATCTTCACTGAAAACACAAGTCCTGAGATACAAGTCATGGTAACAACTGCTGCTAGCAGAAAATACCGATACTCTGGTTAGGTCTGCTCGCCCCAGATCAGTCAGACGCGAAAACTGAAAGAATTTTGTTTATCTCTTTAGTCCAGAGTTGCGTTTGGTCAGAAATTCCGCCGCTTGCTATCAAAAAACTGGCGATGCAACACATTGCCACCAGTACAATCTAAGCACGCCGTCTTCTGACCGACCCTGAGGATGCTGTCTCGGAAAATTTTTGAACAAGAGAAAAGGTGCTGATCTGAAAGTGGATTCCTCCCGATGGGTTCACCTATCGTCGTCATTCGGCGGAGCTGACGGACGGCAACTCGGTGTGTTGACCTCAAACGCCAAATCAAGCGGTGGTCATCGTTCCCCTTCCCTTACCCCATCGATGAACTACTGGGTTTCTTGCGTGGTGCCGGTTAGCCGCTGGACCTGGCGTCACTTGCCACCGTTCGTCTCGACCCGGTGGTCGTGATCTCACTGCTTTTATCTGCCGCAGGGACTGTTCCAGATTCAAGCGCGTTTGTTTCGGGTTGACACCGGCACCCATGGCATTTCGCTTATCATGTCCAAAAATCCTGAAGGATTGCAAAGGTCAGTTTTACCGCAGTGATATAATAGTCTGCGGTGCTACGCAGGCAGAACACGACGAGAATGCCGTCAGGTCCTCTCTTGTATCTCCCCGAGCGGGATGAAGCTAAATCGTAAAGGTGTTTTCGAGTTACGAAACTTTCGTTTTCTGGGACACCATCTTTCCACTGGAAGGACAACACCCCTTTCCGCTAAGGTAGGAGCTGATCTAGATTTGAAACCCTGCGAACCCGCTAAGCTGAAAGCAGCTGGGACTTGTTGAATATTACAGTAAATTTATCATTGCTCCAGCCTCGTGAAAGCCATGCGTCATCTTCTCAGGTTCGCTCCCTGGTCCCAGGCGAGGCCAATTTCCAAAATGTAAGGCTTCCATAAAAAGAGGTAACCGGTTGCAATGCGATGTTTTTGATCCAAAACCTATCGTTTTGGCTACGGATACATCTAACTATGGTCTTGGGGCTGTGTTACAACAACAGTACGGAAGTCAACTACGTCATATCGCTTTCGCTTCGCGCTCGTTAAAACTGATACCGGCGGAGAGTATTCAACAGGTGAAAAGGAGGCCTGGCCTGTTTGGCCAGGCCTGAGTGGCATGTGTATCTATGGTCCGGTCATTTGTGATACAGGAGCAGACCCACCGGCTCTGATACACCCTGCTTTAGCAGCAAGGGTCTAGGATCCCTTTTGAAGTCACCCGGTGGACAATGAGCTTTTAATTATAATTTCGCAATGAATATCAGAGGATCCGAGCCTGGTTGCGGAAATCCTTTCAGCTACATGTGCTGACACAGAGAATGGTATAGAATTTACCAGGAGGTCGTTTCTCTTATCCTGATCCCCTTGCTCCAAACTTGCATTTCAGCAGGCTGCGGCTTCATGTACTATCCTTCCATCTGTAATCCGGTACACTGCCATACCTGGCCCGGAGGATGGCAACCCATACCGACTTGCGACCGTTCTTTCAAGTGCGTGAGCAACTTTCGCACAATATAGAGGTATCTTGTATCGTGGAGAAAATTCGTACCGCCATCAACACTCCAACCAACATCATCCATCTCGCACACGAGACACACCAAGGAATATCACGAACAACAAGCCTCATACCTGAACACTATTGGTGGCCCCGCATGAACCAGGAGATCAAAACCGAGAAGTGGAAAATTGTACGGTGTGTCATTCGGCTAATGGAAAAGCCTATGAGGCACCCGCTCCGTTGCAGCCCATAAAGTTCCCGACCGGCCATTCGCAGGAAAAACATATCGATATCGTAGAGGCCCCTATCGACGGGAACACAGAAGGTAATATATC